>JASDQU010103362.1:319578-344373 GCA_032191745.1 Picea mariana | reverse complement strand
GCAAGGGAGAACTCTTGTTCTCTGTTATACAGGTTGGTGCCTGTATGATTGGAAGTTGGTGCTTCCATCCAGTTGGTGCTGGAAACTCTCAGGGAGTTGGTGCTTCCTTCTAGTTGGTGCTAGAGAAACCAGGGAGTTGGTGCTTCCTTCTAGTTGGTGCTAGAGAAACCAGGGATTTGGTGCTTCCTTCTAGTTGGTGCTAGAGAAACTAGGGAGTTGGTGCTTCCTTCTAGTTGGTGCTAGAGAAACCAGGGAGTTGGTGCTTCCTTCTAGTGGGTGCTAGAGAAAACAGAGATTCTGTGCTCTCAACAAGTTGTAGCTTGTAAAACAGAGGTAGCAGCCTCACATTGAGTTGGTGCTCAATTGTAAATGATGTACAGAACTGCAAAAGACTGCCTATCATTTCGAAGAAGAAGAGGTTTTCTCCCTTTATGGGTTTCCTCATGAAAATCTGTCTCTGTGTGTACTTCATGTGTAACTGATGATTTTTTCTTTTACTGTTCATATGGTGTACATTGTTGATGACCACATGANTATAAAATTGTTTAAGCTTATACACAACTGATTCACCCCCCCCCTCTCAGTTGTTTTAGTATTTCCAACAAACCCAACATCTTGGTCACCCATTTTTGTTTCCCTTGTGAAGATAGTCTTTGTTCCAAGAAGTATTTAATACTTTCATGATTTTTTTTTACCTTGAAGTGCCTACCTATTAGGTAAGGGAATCATTTCTTCAATGCATGTAGTATTGCCATCATTTCCTTCTCATAAATGATTTGTGTAAGTCCTTTCCCTTGAGTGGTCGACTTTCAAAATCAAGGGGTCTTCCTTCTTGAATTAGAACAACACCAATGCCATTTCCCGAGGCATCACATTCCACAATAAAGGTTTTTTTGAAGTTCGGTGTGGTCAAGAGAGGAGATTTGCACATTGCCTCTTTAAGTTGTTCAAATTATTTAGTTTCCTCTAGAGTCCATGAAAATGCATCCTTCTTAGTTAATGCAGTTAAAGGTGTTGTTATTATTCCATAGTTCCGAACAAACTTGCGGTAGTAACCTGTCAAACCCAAAAATCCTCTAAGATTCTTCAATATTTTTGGAATCATCCAGTCCATCATGGATTTAATATTTTTGGGATCTACCTCGACACCTTCATGATATACAATATGACCCAAATACTCTACCTCCTTCACCCCAAAGAAACATTTGGACGGTTTGGCATATAGATGTTGCTCATTTAGTAGTTGTAGCACCCTATCAACATGTCGAATATGATCTTCCCAAGACTTTCTAAGATTAGTATATCATCAAAAAATACTAACACAAATTTTCGAAGGAAGGGCTTGAAAATGGAATTCATCAACCCTTAGAATGTGGAAGGTGCATTCATAAGGCCAAAAGGCATGACCAAAACCTCATAATGGCCTTCATGAGTTGTGAATGTTGTTTCTTGGATATCTTCTTCCTTCATTCTAATCTGATGATACCCTAAATGAAGATCCAACTTTGTGAAGTAGATTGATCCATGTAGTTCATCTAACAATTAATCAATTACGTGAATGGGAAAATTGTATTTAATGGTGATCTTGTTGAGCTCTCTATAATCTGGACACATACGCAATGAGCCCTCTTTCTTGAGTACCATTACCAATGGTGCAGAGTAAGAACTTTGGCTAGGTCTAATAATTCCAGCCTCTAACATTTCTTCAACCATATGCTCAATTTCACTCTTCTGGGCATAAGGGTATCTATAAGGCATGATGTTAGGAGGAACACTCCCACGAATTAAGTGAATAGAATGATCATGATCATGAGTGGGTGGAAGACCTCTGGGAATATCTTCAAATACTCTAGAATTGTTATTAATGATCCCTTGGAGATCTAGGGGAATAGATGGCTTAGATGTTTTAACATCTAGTGAGCATAGTTATACAATTACACCCTCATTTATTTTTTTCAATAATTTTGTCATGCCATTAGAGCTTAACACCTTACTATGTTTCCTTGTGATACCCCTTAACTCAAATTCCTTTCCTTCCAATGAAAATTTCATGAAAAGTTCTTAAAAATTAAAAGCCATTTTTCTCAATGATTATAACCATTGGACCCCTAGTACAACATCAACACCACCCATAGGCATAGAAATCATTGGACTATTCATTACATATTCCCTCATGGTAATATTGATCTTATGTAATTTTCTTTATCAATTGATAGTTCCTCCAGTTGCAATCATTACTTGAAACTCTGGAGTTGGATATATAAAGCAAAGGAGATATTTGGATAATTTACAGTGAATGAAATTATGAGCGCTACCAAAATCAGTTATCATTATCACCTTTTTCTTTTTGATATATCCTTAGATCTTGAGGGTTTTAGGAGTGCTAATTCTAGTGAATGCATGACATGATATGGTGGGATTCATATATTCAGAAGAAATCACTTCTACATCTTCATCTTGAGATGGTTCTTGTTCTTCTTCCTCTTCACAATATATGTAGAATAATTTCTTCTCACCACACTTATGTCCCTTACTATACTTGTTGTCACAATTAAAGCATAAGCCTTTTTCTTTTCTTTCCTCCAATTTTTAAGGTTCCAACCTTGTAGATTGAGGTTGTTTAGAAGAAGTAACATTATTCTCTTGATAGATGTTAGGGGTGGTCCTTCTAGTAGCCATAGCCATATTTTTAGTTTCAACATTTCTCGCCACCCTGAATGCATTCTCCAATTATTTGGGTTCCCAAAGGAGAACCTCATGTTGAATGTTATACTTTAAAGTTCCTATGAAAACATCAATCAGGTGCTCATCTGGAATATATGTTACCTTTGTATTTAATCTTTGAAGTTCTCAATGTTCTTAACAACTGAACCCTTTTGCTTAAGATTTATCAATTTGTTAAATAAGGTATTGCTCCTTGTATCCTCATATTGTGTTATCATTTATTCCATGAAAATTATCCAAGTGACAAGTGATTTGCGAGAACAAATCCATCGATACCACACAAATTGATTATGTTCTAAATATAAGGATGCAATTCATACCTTTTGTGTGTGTGGCACATCATGTAGATCAAAGAACTACTCCATCTGGAGTATCCACGTGATTGGATCCTTGCCATAAAATTTCCTCACATCAATCTTAGGAAAGTGGTTGGTATTCAACCCAAAGTTGGAGTTTCTCCAGTATTAATTCATCTTCCTTGTGTCCTCATAATCAATTTCATGGGATACATTGTCACTTTCAAGTGGCCTCTCTATTATCAACTTTTTCAACCCTTCCATGATCTCCCATTTTCAACCATCCATCTTAGTATCCATCATTGCTTCTAACTTGGCTTTAGTTGAATCCATCATCTTTTGTAGTTCATCTTTTGTTACTTCCTTCTTTTGTAAATCATCTATGTCCCTGCACATTTTTTCACCTTCATCAAGCATCCAAGAAGGACTATTTGAGGGATTATTTGGTGTATAATTTCCCTTTTTTGGTGGCATGTTGGCCAAGTATCATTGCAAGGTAGGAATTCCCATTTGGATTAGGAAGAGGTCCTCACAAACAATGGAGCGACAGGTGCTATATATATGATATACATGCAGGGTCCAACAATAGTACTCGGCCCAATATCTCAGGGAACTAAACAAGGAGGCTTAACCATGCCCTTAGTCATACTATCCGACTACCGAAGTACTAGAGAGTGATCTCCCTAAGTGTTTTTCTTGGTGTACTATAGAAACAAGATGACCAAATGGTTTACTCAGTTGGTCTCAAGATTCTAGGGGGTCTCTCGATATATGCCAAGTACGTGGGATCTCAAATCCATAGTAGTTTTGTCTAATCTACAATAGTTCAAAAGGGGCATTCAGATATACTCTAGGTACATGGAAGAACCACACTGTCCTAGGGTTTTCACATTACCATGGGGAATGTTTAGACAGATTCAAATGGAATAAGAGATAGGAAATATCTTGTCACTATGTGAAGTCTGCATAGGGAAGTGAAAATATATAGGGTTGATAATGAAAGGATTATGAAGGCTCAAGAAAAAATACTTTAGAGCTTAAATACATTTCAAATAAAGTCAACAAGGATTCGTTCACAAAGCAAGCGGCTAATGCTAGAAAAGTATCAGCATCAAGATCCCATAGAAAAAGGGATGATCATGGAAATGATAGGTAGTCAAGAAGTAGGAGCAGGTGCCATCATTATCCAAGGCATTCCACTAGAAGAACTCATGCAAGATCAGGGACAAGGAGTATCCCAAGTGTGTCTCTTATTCGGAGTAAAACAAGAAGGCCTGAGGAAGGCATATTGCAAGGTGAACTCAGGAAAATCAATCCACCTATTTTCAATGGTGAGCACAGGAAAGGAGAAGAGGCAGAGGCATGGCTATTGGAAATGAAGAAATATTTCCAGCTGCATGATTACCCATCCCGGGTAGAAGCTAGAATTTCCACCTACCACTTACAAGGAAAGGAAACCATGTGATGGGATCAACTTAAGAAATCCAAGAACCTCAATGAGAAAAGGATCGCATGGAGTTGGTTCAAAGTATATTTCCAAGAGAAATATTTTTCCAAGCATTACTATGAGAGAAATATGAAAGAGTTCTTTCAACTCAAGTTGGGAACCATGACAATGGAGGATAATGAGAAGTGGTTCTTTGAATTGTTGAAGTATGTTGACTTCATGAATGATGAGAATGTTAAAATCCAAAGGTTTCTAAGTGGGTTACCCTTCGTCTATAGTGACAATATGTAATATGATAATCCCAATACCTTGTAAGAAATCATAAGGAAAGCATTGCACCTTTATGAGAAAAGAAAAGGAAGGCCAATGTTCCAAAAGACTTGGAATGACAAGATGAAAGGGGAAAATGATCAAAGCCATAAAAAATTTAAGCCAACCTTTTTCATAAATAACTTCCAAGCAAATCAACAATGCCAAGCAGCCCAAACTGAGAAAAATAATGTAGATTCATTTGGAAAAAGTCCAAGGCAACAGCCTGTTCAATGTTGGGGATGTGAGGGAAATCACTTGTATAGGACCTACCCTCATAAAGGAGAAAGAAATAGTGGACTACATGGGAGGAAGCATGCCAAGGATTTATGCAGCCTTAGACAACAAGAAGGCAGAGTATAAATCCCCCATGATCGAAGTGGAAGGTAAGATTGATAACCAACCCATAGAAAATTTAATTGATTTTGGAGCTAGACATAGTTATATAAATGCTAACCTTGTTGAAATATTTCACTTGTAAATATGTAAGAATAAGAAATCTTGGTTAGTTTAGTTAGTCGTGGAGGCTAAGAGAAAGATCAATGAGTTGGTTAAATATTGTCAAATAGACATGAATGGAATCAACACTAAAATAGATGTAAACATCATACCATTGGGTTCATATGACTGTCTAATTGGCATGGATTGGTTGGAAAAACATCATGTTTTCCTAGACTATTACCACAAGACAATTACATGTCTTGATGACGAGGGGAAGAAAGGCAAGATTCAAGGCATTCCAAGAGTTGAGTTGTTAGAGAGATTTCAGCTATGCAGTTGAAGAAGAGATTTAGGAAAGGATGTCAAATGTTTGCAACCCATATGGGGGAGGAAACCAAAGATAAAGTGGAAAACATTGAAGGCCATCCGGTCTTGAGTGATTTTGAATATGTTTTTAGAGAAATTCTAGGATTTCAAAAAATGGTAGACATTGACTTCTCTATTGATTTGGTACCAGAAGTTGCCCCAGTGTCTGAGACACCATATAGAATGGGTGCACCAAAATTGAAGGAGTTACAGATGCATCTTGAAGAGTTGTTAAAAAATGGGTATATACACCCAAGTGTGTCACCTTGGGGAGCCTCAATTTTTTTTGAAGAAGAAGGATGGAACCTTAAGGATGTGTATTGATTTTAGGAAACTTAATAAGGTTACCATAAAAAATAATTATCATTTTCCCATAATTGATGATTTGTTTGATTAGTTGAAAGGTGCAAGAATATTTTCAAAGATTGACTTGAGATCAAAAAATCATCAAGTGATGATAAAGGAAGAATACATCAACAAGAAGATTTTTGGTAGTGCCTTTTGGGCTATCAAATGCCCCAGCATTTTTTATGTGTCTGATGAATGGAGTGTTCAGGTAATACCTAGACAAGTTTTTGAAAATATTCTTAGATGATATACTTGTCTATTCTAAATTAGAAGAGGAACATGAGCAACATTTAAGAGAGAAAAAATCGTATTCCAAGATAAGTAAGTGCATATTTTAACAAAAGAAGATTCACTACTTGGGGCATATAATATTAGCAGCATGGGATAGAAGTTGATCTAGAGAATATAGATGCCATTATAGGATGGTCAATGCAAAACAATATGACAGAGGTCATATCATTCATGGGTCTTGCTAGTTATTACCGAAGATTCATAAAATTATATCCAAATTTTGCAAGTCCAATCACTTATTTGATAAAGAAGGGAGTGAAATTCAAATGGACTTCCAGGTGTGAAGAGATTTTTAAATAGTTGAAGGGAATATTGAAAAGTGCACCAATATTGAATATTGCATATTCATATGAATATTTTTTGTGTCCATCGATGCATGCATGCAAGGACTCGGTGGAGTACTTAGTCAAAGGGATCATGTGGCATGCTATGAGTCCAGAAAATTAAAAGAGAATGAGAGGAATTATGATACACATGAATCGGAGTTAGCAGCAATTGTACATGCATTGAAAATGTGGAGACATTACATTATGGGTAAGAAATTTGAGCTAAGGATAGACCACTATGGTATGAAGCATTTGTTTGGACAATCAACATTAAATGCTAGGAAAACTAGATGGTTGGAATTTGTGAGTGAATATGACTTTGAAATTAAGCACATAAAGGGAAAGGAAAATCAATTGGTTGATGCACTCAGCAGGAGAGCTCTTGAAGTGAATATTGCATCCATTAGCATGTATAGGATAGATCTAAAAGAAAAATTTGTTGCAACAAAAAATTCATATCAGAATTATTTTAAAATAAAAGAGACATTACAACAAGGCAATTTTTAGCAGAAAAATAATTATTATGAGTTGAAAGAAGATGGAATTACCATGTACAAAGGTAAGGTGTATGTGCTGAATTCTGGGGAGATGAAAAATACAGTGTTGAAGGAGATGCATAATGTTCCATGTGCAGGGAACCCAGAATATCAAAAAATAATTGCAGTGGTAAGAAGCCAATATTTTTGGCCATGAATAAAGAAAGAAGTGGCTAATTACATAGCCATGTGTCTAGAATTCCAAAAGGTAAAGACAGAACATAGATGACCAATAAGTTTTCTACATCCATTTCCCATTCTGGAATGGAAGTGGGAAGTTGTCACGATTGATTATATTACTAACATGCCCAGAACAGTGAAGCAGTATGATTCCATCATGGTGGTGGTAGAAAAAATGAATAAAGCAACACATTTCATTCCAGTAAAGACTACACACAAGGCAACCAATATTGTAGATATTTATATGAGAGAATTTTTTGGCTACATGGAGTGCCTAAGGAAATGGTTTCAGAAAGAGATCCAAAGTTTAATTTCCAATTTTTGGAAGGGTCTGTTCAAGGGCTTTGGGACAAATTTAAATATTAGTACAACATATCATCCTGAGTCAGATGGGAAAACAAAAGGGACTAATAGGATAATTGAGGACATGCTTAGAATGTATGTGATGGATTAGACGTCAAAGTGGGAAGATTTATTCATTTAGTTGAATTTTCCTACAACAATTGGTATCATGCCTCATTGAAAATGAGTCTATTTGAGGCATTGTATGGAAAAAATGTAACACACTAGTGAATTGGGATGATCCAGAAAACAGAGAAGTTGATGGGCCAAAATTGTTAAAAGAAATGGAAGATCAGATGGGAAAAATAAAGTAGAATTTAAAAGCTTCACAGGATAGGCAGAAAATTTATGCAGACATTAGAGTTTTCGAATATTTTAAAGTGGGAGAACATGTTTTTTTGAAAATGAAGGTAGAAAGAAGTTAGCTAAGATTAGGAATTTTCCCGAAGTTGGCATCAAGATATTGTGGGACTTTTGAAATATTAGAAAAGATAGGGACAATTACATACATGTCATCTTTTTCTGCATCCTTGATAGTGCATAATGTACTTCATGTGTCATTGTTACAGAAATATGTGTTTGATCCTTACCACATAATTGATTGGAATGTTATCTAGGTGAAGCACGAAGGGGATTTCCAGGTGGAACCCATATGCATCCTAGAACAAAAATTCAAAGTGATCATGAACAAATCCATATGGCTAGTAAAGGTTCAATGGGCCTATTATGGTCATCAAGATGCTACATGGGAGCATGAAGAAAACATGTAGGCAGGATACCCACAAATGTTTTACAGCTTTGAAGAAAACATAATGCAAGACTCCATTTTCAGCAACTAGAGTTCTAGAACCACATCTCAGAGTCTTGGCCAACTGCGTTGGAGACCTTGATAAAAGAATGGTTCATTCCTTAGGTTAGCCTTGGTAAACGGATCATACATACCTTTGGTTAACTCTGATAAAAGAATGGTGCATTCCTTGTTTTTATAGAATATTTTGCCTCACCCCATGAAACTTGCTTGGATGGCCTTTACATGTCCCTATGCAGACTTGAAGTCCCCTTTTTTACCTTCCAAAGCCAAAAAATAACATTTTTCCACATATGCATGCCCTACCAATTAGACAACAAGCGTATATGCACGTTGCTCCACTACAACCAACGTCCATCAGGTTTAGTGCTCAAAATTAAAAATTATGTCGGGTTTCCATGTCACGTCATGAGATCAATGATCCTTGACCTTCCATATACTGGAAATGCTCCAAATCAACCCTTCAGTTCCATTTGTAGGCTAGAAATTGAGCCATATCCAAGCCTTGGAAAAGAAGAGAATTCGACTTTTGAGAGCAAAGATACTCTGGAGAAATTTCACTACACATTGAGTCTGCGTCCATTTATCCTTGAAAGTATGAACTCATTGTTCAACCCCCAAGCTCTTCCTTCTTTGTGATGGAGAACCTCATTATCTCATTTATATAATATTTCCTTTGCTGAAGGATTGAAGTGGTGGAGGACCTGCTGGAGGGACTTATTTTCGCGGTTTTGACATGTGTCATTACAACAGTTTGTTATCTACATACTTTTTTTATTATTTTAATAGAAATACTCTTTTTTCATCCAATTGATATCTTGAAAATATTTGAATTATTATTCCATGGGAGTATTTGTCATGTATGTTAATGGATTATGATAATCTATATGCTAACATTATATATTATCACCATATGCTTGCGTATCTTAGTTGTTGAGGACAGGTTGCAGGTATAAATCTTTGAGTTACGTGCTCAGCAATGGTCTTCATCGAACGTTCAAACAAGATAGGCTCTTGACCTTGTCTTGTTAGCATTTCATTTATATAGCATACTTGGGATTAGAGTTGATTTCTACCTGTCATTCCATCTGTTGTGGTTTACCCCATTCCATAGAGAGATTTTCCTCATAACAGAATTGGCGACCATATTGGGGATTGATATTATGTTTGGGATTTGGATTGTTTTTCTCCTTGACTTGTTCTCTGTTAGCCTAAGTTTCCTTGTCGCTTGATTGCTTGACAGCCTATTTTTACTTTGTATATGAGTTTTTTGGCTTAATCCTTTCCCTGGAAGTGTTTTACTATATATACGTAGTTTTTCCCTTGACAGACGCGTACATATGTGAGTTGTCCTTCTGTAGGGCGCATACATACATGCCTAATTAGCCTGAGTTTCCTTGTCGCTTGATTGCTTGACAACCTATTTTTACTTTCTATATGAGTTTCTTGGCTTAATCCTTTCCCTGACAGTGTTTGACTATATATACACAGTTTTTCCCTTGATAGACGCGTACGTACATGAGTTTTCCTTCTATAGGGCGTGTACATACACGATTTTTTCTCAAACAGTCACGTACATAATCTATTTAGGCTTACTGGCTGATTTTGATGTTTGTTGGGTGAGTTTGGTTGGTTTTTGAGTCTTCTTGGGTCTTTGTACAAACTGTTAAGTGCTTACAGGAAACCTTATTATTATTGAATTTCCGGGAAATATCATTTCTTATCATATTTTTCATTGGTTTTCCTTGCACATTGGTCTGAGTGTTTGCTTATTGGTATCCTTCTTGGCTTGTCTCTTTTGCTTACAATGGGGTTTGCATGTAAAATTGTTATTCAGTCCTTGCATTTTCTTTTCTTTATATTGAAAATACAAACAAAAAAAAAAAAAATTGCTCATTTTGCATTATGGCATTTGCTCTTTTGATTTTTTAGTATTGATCTTGACACATGTGCAAAGATTACATTTTATTGAACTTGTAGAATTGCATTGAAAGTTGCATTTAAAATCTTACCATCTCTTGAGAATTTAAGATTAGGACTTAGAAGTATTTTTATGTTCATTTCTTTCATATGTTGAGTCATAATATCATCAGTTTCATGACCACACCTCTTGAGTAAACAAAATCCATTAAAAGTAACGTTGATTAACTAAAATTGATTAGAAACAATTCTATTTGTCAAGGTACACAAACAATCATAGGACATAAGGCCTTGGAATGGGATTTTGTGAGTAAACTTCTCCAAGGCTATTAAACTAAACATATGTGTCTGACCAAGGAGTGGTGAAACCCTTTATGTAATTAGTGATATCATGAGGCTCTGCTCATACCCGAGTTAAGAATGAGGTTGCATGAAGTTGGTTGCAGAGATAACCCTCTAATACCTTATTAGCATCAAATATATTTATGTGGTTCCATTCGTATATGAGTGTCTTTCTAGTACCTTTACCTCTGTGAGAGGTAGTGATTTCAATATTTTGGTCTTTGTTCCCCTGCCCATACAGTGGACTTACAAATTTCCTCCTACGCATTGGTTATATTGTGGTGGCTCTAGTTGCTTGACATAGGTAGCCACATAGGTTACTTGCAGGGGTTATTATGTAAGTACCTTGAGTCAGATAAGGGTCAGATAACACACAACCTTTATGGAGTATTACCTCTCTGGGGGATCTAATCGACTACATTGTTAAGCCCATGAGGGACGTTATAATTGATTCTGATACTTCCAATCTTTTGAAGGGAGTCTCAGGCCCCTCTTGGGTGAGGCATGCCTACTCTAGTCAGGGAGGACCCTTTTCAGCTACTATATCCTATTTGTATGCATTTGTCCATTTTTTATTTATTTTGGCTTGCTCTCTGATTATTATTTGGCCCTAGGATTTGGTTTCATATCTCGAGTCTTGAGTCATCGTGGAGCAAGACCAGCCTCTTCTCATTTCTTATTGTTTGTTGAAGTTACCACTGCATTTTGAGTCTTTACTGAAGTTTCCTTCCAAAAGGCATAAAGTTAACAAATGTGGTACATATATCTCCACCTCCTAGACTTGTGATTATCCAGTTATGGGTACTGAGTCAAGTCTGAATGACATAGAGAATCCCCTGACTCCTATACCATATGTGGTTAGAGGTATTCCTTCGAATCCTTCATCTACAATGCTTGTAGTTTCATAGGTTCCCGTCTGTACTGCTACCTAGCTTGTGGTTTCTACTCGACCCATACAAATGAACCCTTTCAGGTGTCTTTTTGGTATGCTAGGATACAATTCTCAGTCCATACCTTCAGTCTCTAACCATTTTTCTTTTGGTATGCCCAATATGATGTTGCAACTTTCATCCTCCATTCCAGCAACTAATGCAAATCCTAGTTTTGGACCTGGGGGCATGGCTCCTACGCATTCTCCTCTCTCGTTTGGTGGAATTTATATTCCCAAAATAAATCCTATGGTTGGAGGCCAGCCTCCTTTTTATTCTAGGTCTAATCCTAGTCTCAATGCTCTTGGATGGAGTACTCAACCGAGCAGACAAGTCACTTCCTATATTTCATCCTTCCCCCCTTCTTCCTCCATGTCGATTCCAAAAAAAACATTTGTTATGATAAATCCATCTCTATCCTCCAGAGTTCCACCTAGAGGGAGTTAGTTTCACGTTATGGGAAACCACCATCGTGGAGCTCCTCCAGCTGGGAGAAATTTTTATAACCCTCATTATGTCGCCCCTATAGGTATGGTTCCCATACAACCTCTTATGAATCCGTTTATAGTAGTATATTACCTTTTCAGACAGGGCCATGGTATATACCAGAACCCTGGATGGCCTGCAATCCATCAACACCAATATTTCCCAGGGGCATGGGCTCAGACGCCGCAACCACGACTCCCTTTTTTGGCCACACTTAATCTTCCAGATTTTTCGAGATTAATGAATGACCTAGTGTGTCATGATCCATAATGGCCCTCCTTCCCCACCAAGCTTCCTTCGAACATTCCAAAATTTGAGGGAAATATTGGCGAGGACCCGAGTGATCATGTTACTACTTTTCATCTTTGGTTATCATTCAATTCCCTTAATGATAATTCTACTCATTTGAGGCTATTTCAATGCACCCTCATGAGGGTCGCGGAAAAATGGTACATTGAACTACTGAGAGGAATGTATGAAAACTTTAATCAGATGATTTTGGTCTTTCTAAACCACTTCTAGTTATGGCTTCATTATGATGCCATCATAGAAATTTTTTCATCCTTTCGCTAAGATAATACCACGCATATCTCGGACCATATCCAAGAGTGGAGTAGATGGAAGAGGTTGATTAAAGCCTACATTCCTCCAATGTTTCTGTTGGAGTGGTTCCTTAAGTCCTTATTTCCTTATATTTCGAAGGATGTTTCTACATCCAGAGTAACATATGAGGAAGAAGCTATTTACAAATCCCAGCGACTGGACCTCATATATGCTCAATCTACGATGTTGTATGAAATTCTTCCTGACACTCCGCAGTCAAATTATGACCCTAGACAAAATCTTCGGCCTCATGCCAATGGCTTCTTATGCTCTTCAAATGCTAAGTCTACAGACTTGGTGATGAACCAGTTGAAGGATTTGTCTCTAATCCAACCTATAGAAGGACAAGCTTCGGCTTTGTCCTCCACTCCCACTCAGTTGGGGGATGTGCATTTTGTACAGTTGTTATCCAACCCAAATGGTAACCAACAACCAGGAGGGAATAGAAGGAAAGGACAAGGTAATAATCATAAGGGTGGAAAAAATAATAGCAAAGCCAAGGACAACACTAACAATGATAAATCAAACAACAATGTTAGTGAGGGAATGAGAGAAAAACAGAACATGAAGTTTCCTTGTAAACTTTGTAAAGATGATCACCTTACCCACCTATGCCCCAAAATCAAGGAAGCCTTGAGGCTCTTATCACAACCGCCTATTGTGTTGACTAATCCATTTCTGCATAATCAACACATGGCTTCAGGGTTCTTCAACATCGAAAATACATGGAGCAGGAGTCAAAACCCCTTGACACATGAAGGTTTCCATCTGTGTGTTAACATGGTCAAGTCTCATATTGATGTAGCCACTCAATCTCATGATTATGGTTCTTCACGGACTGTTACATGTCTAGAGTCTCCCCCTCTTCTGGAAACACCCTTGCAGATCAAAAATCCAGAAGCTCTTCCTCGTATTCTGAAGGGAGTACTAAAATGCTATGCCCACAATCCTAATGCCAAAGCTACCTAGAACAATTCAATTGTCGAATATCTGGGTCAAACCCCTTGTGCGATATCGTCTTTGGAGGTGCTCCAGACGTGTTCTTCATAGAGGAATTCCTTGTTATCTACTTTAGGAGATTTAGACCTATGTGGCTTGAAGGTTATTAAGTTTGACGTCACAGATGTTAAGCCTTTCTTTCCTTACCATGTGGCCTTTCAAATCCATGTGGATTACACAAAAATTACCATCAAATGCATTATAATTGGTGAAGGTGTCGTAATGTGTGTGATGTCCCTAACCTGTTGGAAATCCATTGGCTCTCCGAATCTATCCCAATCTATGACTATGTTGACCACATTTGATGGATGTTCATTTCAACTCCACGAAATTATTCTCTCTTTTCCGGTCCAGTTAGGTGGAAAGATAGTGGAGGTTGATGTTGAGGTGGTTGATGCACCCCTTTACTATAATTTACTACTAAAGTGTAATTGGAATTATCCCATGACCGTGGTCATGTCGTATTTTTTCTGCATCTTATAGAAATATTTTCCTCACCCTATGCAAATTTTCTCAGAGGACCTTTTCCATTTTCCTATGCAAACTTGAAGTCCCTTTTTGCAGTTCTCGGAGCTTAAAATAATATTTTTCCACATATACGCACCCTAACAATTATACAACATGTGTATACGCAAGTTGCACCATTATAGCCTGCGTACATAGGGTTTTGTGCCCAAAATTAAAAAATGGTGTCGGGTTTCCATGTCACATCACGAGATCCATGATCCTTGACCTTCCATAAACTGGCACGTTCTGGCTCGGCCCTTCAGTTCCATTTTAACGCTATAAATGGGCCATATCCAAGTTGTGGAAAAGAGGAGAAGAATTCAACTTTGAGAGAAAAGTTACTCTGGAGAAATTACTCACTTCATATTGAGTTTGCATCCCTTTGTCCTTTTAAGTCTGAACACATTGTTCAACCCCCAAGCTCTTCCCTATTTGTTGTAGAACCTCATTGTCTTTATTATATGAGCTTGTCTTTCGTGGAGGATTGAATTGGTGGAGGCCCAGCTGGAAGGGACTTAGTTTCTCAGTTTCGAATGTGCCGACGCGGAAGTTTGTCATTCATATACTTCTATTGATTACATTTTAATAGAAATACTCTTTTCTCATGCAATAAATGTCTTGCAAATATTTGAATTGTTATTCCATGGGCATATTTCTTATAAATATTGATGGATTATGCTATTGAATGTGCTAATTTTATATATTATCACCATATGCTTGTGTATCTTGGTTGTTGAGGACAAGTTGCAGGTGTATTTCTTTGAGTCAAGTGCTCAACGGTGGACTTCAACGAACGTCCGGACAAGGTAGGCTCTTTACCATGTGTTGTTAGAATATTTTTTTATATATCATACTTGATATTAGAGTTGATTTTTGAAGTCGTTTTCATTTGTTGTGGTTTACCCCATGCCATAGAGTGATTTTCCTCGTAACACCGCATTTTTTGTTTTCCTCACGAAGGGAAAATAGTAACGATTGATCAATTGTCCTTTGTGCATGCTAGTCCTAATCCATCATTTGGACCTTTAATCCTAGTGATTGATAACTCTTGGTAGGCAACCGAGGATGTTCGTGTCGGAATGTAGTCATCTCTCATGGGTATCTTTGATTTCATGGCACCAATCCATCACATTCATTCCATTTCCAGTAAGTTTTTGTCATCGATGAGGTCCATTCCTTTCTATACTTTGTATTTCAACGAACCTTGGACCCTACCTTCCCCAACTATGTTTTGTGAAGGTCAATCACACATTGGGATGGAAATTTCACTGTCAATGGAAGATGTTGTGTATCAAGTTATTCTTAAAACTGTTGTTGACCCAGATCATTTCTCCTCACAGATGAACAAGGAGGATCACGTTCTAGATCCCATACGTGCCGCCCAATCATCTTATTCACATGATTTCCTTGAAAATACTTTACCTTCAAATGAATCCATCTTATAGGCCATGTATGGTCCTTATAGGCCTTGGGACAATATGCATCATTGCTCCTATTTCCTCCCATAACTTGTTAGGATCGAACAAGATGATTTTAGATCTACCTTGACGGAAATGGTTGGTCACACTGTGGTTCCACTAGATATGTGTGGTATATATGCTAAAATAAACATGGAGAATATTTCTCCTACCATCACGATTGATATCTCTCGAATTCATGGAAAAATTGAGAACGTATATGTTGGTGTGAATTATTCACTTGAATAAATTCAAATCTACATTGATCTCTTCAAATAATTTTGTGACGTATTCACATGTTCATATGGAGAGATGTCAGGGATCGACCCCAACATTGTCGAACATGAGATCAAGACTTATTTGGATGCTAGACCTGTTCGACAATGTCTTAGAGCTATTAATCCTAGGAAGGCCCCTGCTATTAAGGTAGAGGTAGAGAAGCTACTTAATCTTGGTTTCATCTACCCAGTTCCCTTGACTGAATGGGTGTCCAACCATGTTTCCATGAATAATAAATAGGAAACCATCCATGTATGTATGGATTTTCGAGACCTGAACAAGGATTGTCCTAAGGACAACTTCCCGACTCCTTTCATCGACCAGATTCTTGATGAGTGCATGGGAAGCGAAGTTTTTTCTTTTATGGACAGATTTTTAGGATATAATCAAATTCAAATAAAACCCAAGGCTCAACACAAGACAACGTTTATTTTTCCTTATGGTACTTTTGCATACCGAAAAATGCCTTTCGGCCTTAAAAATGCAAGAGCAACCTTCTAGCGTGCTATGACCTTTGTTTTTCATGATCACAAACATATTTTGAATCTTAACTTGAATATCTCGTTGCTTTCTTCTGCAAGAGCGTATATCACTTCACTCACCTTCAATAAGTATTTTAGAGATGTCGTTACTATCATATTTGCTTGAACCCTCACAAGTGCATCTTATGCGTTAGGTCTAGCTGTCTCTTATAATTCTTAGTCTCTGAGAATGGGATCAAGGTGGATCCTATGAAGGTTGAGGCAATACTTCTATTGCCTCCACCGTGCAAGATGTGACAACTTCAGGGTTTACAGGGGAAGGCTCACTTCTTGCGTCGGTTCATAGTGAGCTATGCCAATTTAGCTAAGGGTTTCATGCATCTTTGGAAGAAGGATACTTCATTTATATGGGATGAGAAAGCCTGAGAATCCTTTGATTCTCTTAATAAATCCTTGGTATTGATTCCTATTATGAATACTCCAGACTATAGTAGACACTATTTGCCTTATATCGCCGCGTCTGAAGGGACGGGTTGTATGGTTCTAGTTCAGGAAGACAATGAGCTCCATGAGAACATCGTCTACTATCGTCGCGTCTGAAGGGACAGTTGGTATTGGTTCTGGTTTAGGAGGACTATGATCTACATGAGCACATTGTCTACTATCTTATTCAAAACTTAGTCGGTCCTAAACTTAAATACTCTCACGTAGAAAAACTAGCCTTGTCTGCCATACATGCAGTTCAAAGATTACGGCATTATATATTACTTTGAAAAACTATCATAGTTGTCAATATCAATCCATTTCAATATGTCCTTACCAGGCGTATCACAGGGATAAAATACAATAATTGGATTGTTATTTTGCAATAATTTGATCTCAATTTTGCTTCGACAAAGTCTAAGAAATCGTTAGTTTTTGTAGAGTTGATATCACACTTCCCTTGACTAGGTAAGGAAATTATTCATGACGATTCGTTTCTAGATAAACATATCTTCCTTATCTCATCTTTGGACCCTTGGTATGGATACATTCTAATTTATCTTCAAGCCTCAAATATATCACAACATCTGTCGAGAGATGATCGACAACGTATACGTCATCAAGCAAAAAACTACCTTATCATCGACGACACTTTGTATCGTTGAGGAGTAGATAATATTTTTTTTCATTGCTTGATTCATGAGGATGATGAGTTGGTTCTTAATGAATTTTACAATGGGGATTGTGGTGGTGTTGGCACAGGGGAAGACCCAGGGTTCAATGCTCAAGAGCACACCAAAAAAACCCTAATTACTGGCCCTTTCGGCAACACCTGTGAAGAAGATGAAGTCTCACCTGAGGTAGAGATAGGGGTGGTTACAGGACTTAGATGTCTGCATCCTTAGCTGGGACACAGATCTGTGATTATAGCACTTAGAAATCATCTAGCATGGTTTATATATTAATATTCAACCCTCACAACACTTCGCAGATAGCACAGAGTATCGCAGTGAGTACTTAGATCTAAGATAATTCAGCACTTAGCCACAACAAGATAGATCAGGTTCAGTAGATCAAGCACTAAAGACCTTACATATCATATCTAACATTCATTCCTATATCAGAAGCACAAAGCGTAACTAAATATACTTAATCACATCAAGCACTTAGCCAAGAAGGAGATAAACACATTAGGTCGAAGCATAGAGAAAAATACACAAAGTTACCGTGGTTCACCCCCAACCTGGGGCTATGTCCACAATATATTCTTCTTTATTATATCATTCAATCAGTTACAGCATAGAGCTTCAAAAATCCTTGCTTCGCATAGGACAGAAGATCTGCGCAGATCGCTCGATCCTTCTTCATTGCACTTTAGCACAAAACAACTTGCGAGATTCTTACAATCATGCACAGAGCATTTACAAGATACATCTGATCACACAGATCTAGTCTTGACACTAAACCATCAAATATGCATCACATAGATGTACTATTCTCTCCCCCCACCCTCTTCCTACATTGCCTAAGTATTTATTTATAGATTACAAAATGGGCCTTGTTATCCCCACTTTTTAGGGATAACTAGGAGATCATGTCTCGAGGCCCACAGGTCCTAGACATGGAGTACTGAGAGCAGGATTGACCCAAGCATGGCCCTAGAGGGACCATCCTTTTCTTCTTCCATCATCTTTATCTTTTTAGTAGCAGCATCATCCATCACCATTGGCTTAATCCTATATCAGAAGAGGTTCTTGCTCCATGAGGTAATTGGTCCAGGTATCATGGTATGTGTCACTTTTGATCATTGAAAGCTTTTAATATATGCATCTGATTCCTTTTATCTCTAACAACTGCTTGGATCTTACATTGGTCCACTTGACCATGATTAGGGAATTGATAGGGTTCCCTAGCAAGCCTGTGCCCATAGGTTTTGGTTTTCCACTGGGGAATTTCCAAAGAGCCATTGTCGACTCCCATCATAGCACCATTGTTTCATCTTGTCTCCCGCTCATTTATCCCATTCCCCTTGTCCGGGAATTGGGTTGACCTATTTGTAGGATTTCACCTTATCGTGTGGGAAGAAGGGGCTAAAGGCCTAGAAGGTAAAATCAATTGGTAAAAGACAAAAGCCTAAAATGAAACCTCGACATGCTTCACCCAAGGATCCCCTAGAAGGCAATAAAAATACTCTCAGCAAGAAACAGGAGGGACCCAAAAAATAACAAACAAGATCTAGTCATAGGATAGGGGGTCTTATCACGAGCCAGCCTATTAGGTTCATGGGTACCTATAAGTATGACATTTCCACCATCTAGTTACCATGTCAGGCTAGTGACCTTTGGTTGCATGGCCAAGGGAAAGGGGGTCTCATCATGAGCCATCCTTCTCATCTTTGTGAAAGTACTTGTGAGCAACATTTTCAGCTCTGGTCACCATGCCAAGGCAATGACCTCTGGTTAGCCCTTGAATAAAAAAAGAAAAGGCAAATAAAACCATAAATCAAGAAAAAGAATAAAGGTAGAAATGATCTTGGAAAAAATGCATCCATGATAGGTATAGCTCGCCTTCTACAAAGGCGCCCACAGATAACATTATGCATCCTTGACCCTCACTGCACCCACATGTATGGACATCCCCTAGCCACATCACCTCACTTACATGGCTTGGATGAAATCTTCCTGGAAACTTTCCTTTTCTTGTGGATACTAGCCCAATAGGACGTCTTGTCTTTTTCTCCAATCTTGTATTGCAAGTTTTTGTAATGTCTTTGAGCTATTGACTGATGTATCAGGGTTTGTATGCATATGTTTAATAATATTGATGATGATATTTGATTAACATTTCTATGATCCCGGTGACTGACGAGCACATGGAGGGTGTAGCTTCTGATGTCCAGGACCATGCCCAGCGGAAGGGTACCATTTGGACCGGTACACATGGGGAGATGACCAGTTTGGACCTCCATGGGGATGAAGAGCCCACCAGATGGATGTTGAGACCCCATCAAGGGGAAAAGACAGGATGGAGATGGATAAAGGCTTTTGCACCAAAGAGGAAGAGGATGTTCCATTAGAGGCACTCCGGCAGGACTAGACCTAGGGGGAATGACCCCTTTTTAGTGGAACGCTATCCTTGGAAGGCTTAGGACATCCCCACCTTCACCATGACATCATCCAGCTTCATGGACACTTTTGGAGGTAGACTGGGCAGCAGTGGCACATGTGGCATGTTGGAGAGGCCCCTGGGAGGCTAATGTTTTGCTCCTAGATGTCTCATTTTCCCTAGAAGGGGCTAGCGCCTCCCTTGAAGGGGATTTTACTCTCTTTGAAGCTCAATTAGGGTTTTAATTTGACAATTTAATGTAAAAACAATATTATTTTGACATTATGGCCTTGTCGGCCTTTTTATGACCTAAAAAGTAAAATTAGGTCATTGATACACTATATATTGGGGGTTTTGACTCTCATTTTATCATCATCTTTCACTCACCACTTGGTGAGGTTTGAAATTTGTGCCCTAATTTAGGGTTTTGGCTGATTTAGTGAGGTGCACTTGTTGAAGGAATATTCTCTTGGAATCTTTTGGCATTTCTCTTTGTGGAAGGTGTTACAACTAGGGTTTGCTATGATGTTTCTTGGTGAAATGTAAGTGAAATTCTGCAAAACTTCTTAATTGAATGGTTGTATTTTTTTTTACTTGCATTTATTATTATAAATTTCTGCATAAACCCTAGGTGACAAGCACATATAATTGGTCCTTGTCTCATGTCCCTGTCAAGATTTCTAGTCATTTTGTTTCCTGAAGTGAGATAGAACCTTGCCATAGAAACACTCTGCTCTTTCATGCTGAAGAGAATTGAGCCTAGCCTTAGCTACACTCATTTTTCCCCTCTTCATATGCTAGTCGTACTTTCCAGAGCTCAAGAAGGAGGAGACGTCCCAGGCCTAGGTTATCTACACTTAGGGTCATTTTTCTTCTAGGGTTTGATGATATAACCTTGTTGTAGCAACACTCTCCCTCATTTGACTCTCCTATATTGACTTTATCTTTTATTCTAACCATTTTTCCATCTAAGGAAGGAGGATAGAGCACGAGGCCTGCCATAGCAACACCGGAGTGAGCCTCTCTCCCCTAGGGTTTTATCTCTCAGGCCCTTCCATAGCTACACTTTAGAGCTCTTCCCTCCAGTCCTTAGCCGTACTCCTTCAACTCCTACATCCTTCATTATTGAATCCATTTAACCCTGAAGGCACTGATATAAGACCTCAAGCGTTGAAGTAGAACCTAATCTAAACACTCTCAAAGCTTTTGAACTGAAACCCTAACTACAATAACCCTAGCTCTACCTAACCCTACTAACCATGAATGCTGACGCCACTCCTTGCTATTATATCATTGGTGTAGAAACGTTTTGTCTTTTGAGTAATTGAATGGTTTTTGAAGGCATTGATTGAGTTAAGAAGTGATTTATTATATTGGATGCCATATCAATCTTGTATTTATTGACAAGTGATACATTTATCATTGCTATTTTGTGAACATTGACTTCGTCAACATTTACTTTTAAATTTCTTATATTGAATATCAAATAGTCATTGATTTATATGAAGTACTAACCAAGATTGCACGTATCAATTTTATTGATGTGTTGTCTCAAGCAGGTGCTTTTCTTTTCTTTGGTTATACCTTATTATTGGTTGTTTATTCGGAACTGTCTGATTGGCGATGATCTGTGAAAGGGGGAAACTTTTCCTTGTCCTATTATCCTTTTCCCTTTCGAACCCCAAATCACTGGGGACGTATCCCCTAGGCCTAGCCTCCCTAAAAAGAAAGAACCTTCCCATCGTGGTGACATTGGGTGGGATAGGTTCTTGTTTCGCCAATTTGGCCCTCTACCTTTTAGCTTTTTATACTAGCTACAAACTATGTGATAATAGGCCTAAACATGGGTGAACCCACAGGCTGACATCCCTTTCCCATTACATTAACCCAAATCCCTAAAGGGACCCAAAAAAAGGTCTAGTTTCCCTAATTTCCGCTTCATGTTACGCTCCATCTTTGGTGAGTTGTTGAAGTCCCAAAAATGGTCAAATATGATCAAGTATTATTCAAAACTTGGTCAAGGGCCAACAAGCCCCCAACACTCACCTATGACTCGTCCCGAGTCACTCTGGTCTAATCAATTCAACCTCAAATGCCTCAAGTTCGGCTCAAGCTGCTTCGACCTGCTGCAGTGCGACAGCCTCTTGTTCAGTAAATTCCTGGATCACTGTTTCATTGAGCGGTCCTTCCAGGCATTGTTCTGCAGTGATGAAAACATGTTCGATTTCAGCTCCTTGGCTTTCAAGTTCAGCGAACAGCTGGCATGCCTTTTCTTGGATTGGTTGAAGTTGTTGGGAGACTTACATCACTTTACTTTGCAACGTATGTACCTGTTGTTGGGTTGTGTGTTGTTCTGCGAACCTCTTCATTATTTCGACTGGGTTCAAGGTCTTTATCTGTGCCTATAGCGTGTCTGCATGCTGCTTTGCTTCTTGTAATTGTTCCTCCAATGTCTGCAATTCTAGATTTTCTGCGAGGGTTTCATAAATCTGGGCGCTTCTAGTGCTCAACTGCTTGCATTCCAAGGCAAAGGTTTTTAATTGGCCAACTACACTTCGAGCAGTGGCCTCTCTTAGATCTCTTATTTCTTGGGGGGTCTCAGGCACAGTGTGGAGCTCGAGATCTATGATGCGTTGTTGGAGTTGTTGGATTACTTCTTCTAGTTGGGTCACCTGCTTTGGGAGACGCTCTTCCATCTTCACTTCTATGACTGTCACAGAGTGAAGTGCTTTGTGAACCCTTTCATGTAATTCAAGTTTCTCTACTAGAAACTGTGCCTTTCCTTCATCCCACTTCTCTTTCAGGGAAATATTTTCCCGTTCTGCCTCACTCTGTTGTTCTAGAAGTGATTTTTGTGCTTGCATCAAAGCCTGGGTTGCTTGTGTTGTGTCTTATTGAGCTCCTCGAAGGCGAGCTTTGACTTGATCAGTGATCTAGTGTAATTGAGTGGGCTCATTGCATGTTCCTGATGTTCCTCTTATCAAGGGTGTTTTAGAAACTGCTCAGCTAGACTGGAGTGCCTACTGCACTTCTTGGAGTTCACCCTTGATTCGGTTGAATATCTCCTCCTACTTTGCTTCTTACTTTTCTGTGAGCTCTAGTGAAACATCATTCAGTGTGGAAATTAAGAAGTCGAAGTCATCCGAGGTAAGGGTAGTTTTAAGCATGGTCTGGGTGGCCTTACCTTTCTGTGCCTATATTTATGTGCCATGGCGAAGTGACATAGATTGTTGTTCTGATATCCCGGCGAAGCTTGATTCCTTTGATTTTTCCTTCTGCGAAGTTTCCTCTAGAGTCTTCTGTAACTTTCCGATTTTGGCCCTCTTCTTACTTAGCTTCCTAGCCTTTTTCCCGGTAAGCTTCGTCTCGGTCATCCTTTTTCCATTCTAATTCTTATCTTCTCTTGACATAGTCACTTCACGTTGCTTAGGTTCTTTCTTCAAATCCAAGAGTAATACTCCTTCATCATATGGATTAGATATTTTGGTCTTTTGTGGTTCCTCTAATGCTCTTACAACTTCGATACCCAAGTCCCTGGTGTTCAATGGCTTAGGTTTGTCCTCTTGTTCTTTCATCAAGTAGGAGATCCTTCTAGACATAAATTGCATGAGTTCTTGCTTCTTCTGTTCTAGAGCGTCCTTTTCTTATATTCTCTAGATCTGGTCTTTTTCAATCCAAATACAACCTAACAAAGATAGAAATGGGGCATGGTCCTCAATAAATTAAATAACTTTGAATTCTTCCTCTATCGAAGTTCCATGGGTACTCATAGCTATCTGGGTAATTCTGCCACATAGGGTTACCATTTTTCCTTTAAACAATCCGATGGTTCCTAGTGAAGGGACCAGAGCACGCCTTCCTAGGGTTTCCCAAGTGATTTCTATCATAATGTTTATTAGTGTTCCCTCATCCAGTGCACAATCAATGTCGAAGTCTCCTATTCTTACTTCGATTTTCTCCTTTTCTTTGAATATCTATGACAAACTGACATCCTTATGGTCATCTAGGGTTTCCTTTATTTTCAGTAACATGATCGTTGATTCTTTCTGGGGTTCTTCTATAATTTAAGTCTATTGATCTCCTTAAAAGTTTGCTTGTTCCATATTCATCTTTTCAAGTCTAGGAAGCATTCTAGTCCAATCCAATACTTCATGGTCCATAGCTTTACAATAGAGGTAGCCAGGGTTTCTCCCAAGGCATTCCTTAGCAATATGTCCTAGTCTTCTACAATGGTAGAAAATATTTAATCCTCTCTTTCTCTTCAATGATCCCCAACTCTTTTTGTGCTGTGTGCTAGGATTATAAGGGCTAGCCTGCAAAAATTTATTTCTAGGGTCCTGCATCCATTGGTTAGTCCAAAAACTCTTTCTATGCATAGGTATAACATATATTTCACTATTCCTATCAGACCTATTCATATCAAACTTTCTTTTATCTAACAATGCTCTAGTTTTTAAGATGAGACAAAATTTATCAAGGATACCTAAATCCATACGTTAGAAGTAAAAATTTTCACTTATTTGCTTCCATGGGGCACAAATTTTTCAGATCTAAAACTTGAACTATTCTTACCTTTACTAGAGGCTAGAGCTTACAGATCTTACCTCTTTTCTCTAGAAATTTCTACTTTTACCTTTCTTAGAGTACAAAGTGTTCATATCTCACTTATTTTCCTTAGTATCGACCATCGCTTGCATAGCATAAGTCCAGCTACGACCTAACAAGAGATTGTAATCGATGGGGGCATCGACTACCTCTACTTCGACGCACACGGTCTTTCCCCCTAACT
>JASDQU010103362.1:289646-312927 GCA_032191745.1 Picea mariana | reverse complement strand
AGTTGGTGGATTCAAAAGGATTAGGTGGCCTTTGATCATTTTGGGGAGGTCTTCTTGGCCACTTATCATTTGGCTTATGTTGTTGTCTATTGTTTTGGGACCTCTCCATAGTAATCAACCTATTTTGCAAGGCATTGATCTGATTGGCATGGTTAATCTCCATTTGCTTAATTAACTGGGTCAATTCCTTAATCCCATCACTTAATGATTCTTGATCCTTTGGTTCCTTCCTCTTCTCATCATTAACCTTTGAAGAAGAACCTCTTGTGAAACCAGGAATATTAGACTTCCTAGCCTCAAGCATATTTTGTTCAACTCTTATAGCTATATTTTGTGCTGCTTCTAAAGTTTGAGGATCCTTGTCCCTTAAGGCATACCTCATTTCACCTTCAAATGCCTCAATATAATAAATCAAAATGGCTGCATCAGAGGGCTTAATGTCCCTATGAAGGCTCTTCACCAAGCTATTAAACTTAGTGTTAAATTCAACCACAATTTCGTTTTCTTTCTTCTGACTAGTGGTAAGAGCAGCAAGCTGAAATCTGTGTTCCTTTTGATCACCCCATCTCTTCCTAAACTCATTCAATATTTCATCAAGGGTGCTAAACTTAGCTGCGGAAAAATCAGTAAACCATTCAGCAGTATCACCTTTAAGAGAATATACAAACAAAGTCATCTTTACATCTTCTTCATCATGACCCCTACAATATCTTTCCACACACATCTGAAAGCTGAGGATGTGGGACTTGGCACTTATAGCATTATTCCCCTGAAAGGTAGGCAACTTATCAATGGCCTTCTTAGAAACTGCATGAGGTGAACCTTGGATTGCTGCAAAGTTCAAAGGTCTCAAAAAGATACTCATGGTTAAGTTAGGATTATTAGTGGGATTATTAACAGTTGGTTGATTATTGTTTTGGAACAAGTATTGGATATCAGTGAGTGCTTCTTCCCCAAGACTTTCAAGTAGCCTTCTAGGAGCAAGGTGATTTAGCCTCCTCCTATAAACCTTTTCAGGTTCAGGAAAAGAATAAATCACTCATTGTGAAGTGCTCCTAGTAGTATACTTGTCAGATTTTTTCAATGGAGTCGCCACTTGAAAATGAATCACACAAAGCTAACCAATGCAAGCTCAAAGAATTTTAAGGCCTAAAAGTTTTATTATTTAGTTCTTAAAAAATTAAGTTAAGTCGTTTTGACCAAGGATAAATGACTTATCCCCGACAATGGCACCAAAGATGTTGCCGTCCTAATACACACTTGCAAACGTGAGCAAAGTCCAGCTCACTTAGTGTGTCCTTGGAGGCACAATGCCTAGGTTCACAGTCCACACTGTCACCTTGACTGGAACCTCTTCCTTCTAGGCTTACTCCTAGGGAAGCCAAGGGGGGTAGACTCTAGTTACTAGATATGATTTAACTTTGAAGTTCTAGGAGTTGGTTTTAATTTGTTAAATGGTTAAGGGGGGAACTAACCTATGATGCTAAGGTAGCAAATGCAAATTGAAGATTAATTATGACAAGTAAGCCCTTCCCTAAGTCAACTAAGATTAGTGCCTAAATGTTGGGCAAGGGGGTCAACCAAGTTTTGAGGGGGTTCAATTACAAAAGATTACAAGTAAAATGATATTACTTACACAAAGAATAAGAAATGTTACAAGGATACAAGATATACACAAGGTACAAATGAACAAGATTAAAGGTGCCAAAGTGTGAGACTTAAGAGATACTTCAAGATCAATCACATAAGGCCAAGCATGCCCCAATAACACTTACTCTATTGGACTGCTTTTCAATGGCAACCACTAAAGCACTCAAGATTCAACAAGATGATGCCTCCCAAATGGGATACTCAACTTCTTCTTGAATCACACCACAAGAGCATAAAATAAAGATGTAAATACTTGGAAACTTAATGCTCAAGAAATAAAACACTTAGATATTCAAACCACAAGATTGCATGAAAGATTGATGAAAATAAAAGCACTTGCAAGATAGACTTCTAAACAACCATCAAAGGATATGCCAAAAGTAAAGATTGTCTAAGAGATTAAGTGGTTAGGAGTTGTTTAAAGATTAGATAAATTTTACTTGCCCTCCCCCTAACTAAGTGTTTGAACCTTAAACCCCCTCCTCCTGTTGCCAAATGGCTGCCGGATGCTCAAGATAGTAAGGCAACGAGGCCCACCCTAGCTTTCACGGTCAGCCTTGACACTAAGAGTACTTCCCGGAGATGACACACACCTGGTGCGCCACGAGACAGTCCCCTGCCACTACCCTCCGTTGTTTTCCTCAAACCCATTTTAGATGGAGAAGATGGTGGAATTAGGTTGTCCTAGTTGGTCTAAAAAGTTATTATGACTTATGGGTAAGTCTTAAGGTGTGTTGTGAGTGTTTTAGATGACTTTTAAGTGCCAAAAAACAATGATTTATGCTCAAAACCGAAACTTAAAGTGACTGCTATGAAGTGTGTTGCAGATTAAGGAAATAGAGCATATACACATCTAAAACATATGAGAAAGCTGAAATTGAAACATCTATTTCATCATCATTTACTTAACCATGTGTGAATATGAACTTGAAAGGAAATGAGCAAGTAAAAGACAATAATAGCTTGTCAACAATTACAACAAATGGAGGAAATATAACCACTTAACCATGTGTGCTATTGCATGTATGAAATGTGTTAAGTAGATAAAAGACTTGTCGAAATTACGATTTAGGGCCTACACCATTCACATATTCATAAACAAAATGAAAGCATGAGAGTTATGTGTGCCCAAGAAATATGATTGCTTCAAGACATATTGTTTAACCATGTAATCTATTCCATTTGAGACACCATGCTAAAGAGTGAAATATTTGCAAGAGTAAAACTAAAACATGTAAATGGAAATATGCCTTAAGGGCTTAAACTAAGATGATATGACATATGATGATTATTCTAGAGCATTTTAATCCATTTGAACCATATAAACCATCAACACATCACTAACATCCTAGCCATACGATTTTGGAAGTTACTCTCCCAAGGTGTAGGCAATTATTTATTAAGTAAAACTTGAAATAAAACAAACCACTCACAATGGCACAAGGTGGAGGCAAGCCTACCAATGTTGTGCCAAAGAGGGTTGGAAATAAAAACTTAACGATTATTATTATGCTAGCCACACAACCTTGTCTTGTGGACAAGTGGGGCAAGAAATAAAAAATTGTTTAAAAAAAAACTGAAATCTAGCCCAACGATTTTGGGGGGTGTAGGCAACTAAAACTTGCTGAAATGAAATACAAGAATGCAAAAATGATACAAGAGAATACAAGCCTCAAGGGAACTTCCTGGGGGCTTGCTACAATGCTAGAAAAGATGAGAAAGAGAAGGGGAAAGTTACCCAACTATTGTGGAAGCTTTTGAAGTGTTGTATGGATGGATTTGAGCAGCGTATCCCCTTGTTACTGGTAAGAACCTGCAAAAACCAGCAAACAAATGCTTGCTGGAAATGCTGCACAACACAACAAAGTTAAGAAAAATTTCTGTTTTCTACGCATAAATTTTTCACATAAAATCTCCAAATGAAATGTAAAAATATATGACCTATCTAAGATGGTTATTAAACTGATATATAAATGAAATGAGTGCAGAAATATAAGACTAAGTAAGATAGGAGTTTGAGAAGGCTTTGAGGGAAGACTCGTTCTTGAGGCTTTCCCAACAATCCCTTTGAGGTAAACCTGCAAAACTCAAGATAAAATGTGAAGCATGGAAGTAGATAACAAGCTTGAATAGACTAACAATATGAAATACTTCAAACCCTTAGCTATCCAATAAGTATAAACCAGCAAGAATACTCTTTGCTAATCTACTCTAGTAAACTACTTTACCAAAGATCTACTCAATACTACACAAAAACTTGAACACCACAAAGTCACCTCATGTGTAAGAATGCAACCAGAATACTCTTGGTATTTCCAAAATCCTCCAAAGCTTTATTAATCCAAGTGAGAGTGTTGCAGCAACAAGTTGCTCCAAGGGTCTCAAGAGCATATGAGTGAAATGGCAAGATGGCAAGAGCAAGAGAGAGGGGTGTAATTCCAGTATAGTAACACTAGCTCAAAGAATGGTGAGTGAAAGAGTGAGGAGAGGATCTATTTATAACTCAGAAGGCTAAGTGAAGGCACTTGGATGAACTCCATGTTTCAAAACAAAAGCAAGGGAGTGAATCTCAAGGAGAGGGGCGCACCTCCTTAGGGTTTTGGTAGGGATTGAGTGTGTGGATGGGTGAGGTGGAGCGTGGGGCCATGTGAGGGTGAGGTGTTAGGCTAGGAAGGATGCACCACTCATGGGAGGGGCCCCACAATCAATAAAAAAGGTTTTTCTAAGATTTGGGTGTGAGGGGGGTGCAAATCCTCCTAGGGGGCGTGAGGGAAATAGTGAGTGAAGTGTCTAGGGGGTATTTAAAGGTTAGGATGTGGGTTGGGTAGGTTAGGGATGCACTTTCTTTTCCTTTTCCATGTTTACATTTACCCATTAACTCAATTTTACAAAAATTACAAAATTGACTTAGCAATAAAAATTGCTGTTTTGACTGACCGACACTCCGGGTGGACAAATGACTAGCAAAACTTGTTCGACTGAGCTGAAACTTGGTCCATGGGTGTAGGGGGTTCCTTTCCATTTTATTTGAGCACAAATACCTCTATCAAAAGCCCAAAGACCTAGTTTTTACAATAATTGCTCAAAAAAATTTAATTAATTAAATAATTAAAATCCCAATCTTAGGAAAATTAATTAAATCTAATTAATTAAAAAAAACCTATCTAGACTCGACGAAATTCCACGAAACTTTCTACAATGTCTAACATGGTCATTTACATCATTCCTAAACAATAGCTACCAAAGGATGAGACGATTAAAACGTCGTTCACCACTTTGGAGGAATTATTGCAAGTGTGAGGGAAAAACTTATGGCAAATCAACCAGGCTGAAAAGCCCAGTTGATAACCTGAGGATAAAAAACCCTTGGTGAAAAGAACTCTCCCAACGAAAACATCCCAAGGTACCTGACCTAACTATGATCCATGCAGACCTATTACATTATTAATCCACGCAGGGGTGCGAAAATTCTGTTTACAAAATTTTGTGTTGGAGGCATAAAATGCCCAGTAGAACCAAACTGTCTTCAACATACTATGCAACATCTGATGATGCATATCTTCATGGCACATGGAGTTGACCCCCTAGTTGAATAGGTGGTCAACACTCCTCAAAGTCGTCGTCCCTCTTGTCATCCTTAATGCGTAACTCCTGAGATGATAGATCAACACCCAAAGGAAACTCATCCACCCCCAAAACTTCGTCATGTTCAGGTGCAATTATGCCCTCATCATCATAAGTATCATAAGTGGAATAAGGTGTTGAATCAACACTTGCTGATTGGAAAAATTCATCTTGGGTACTATCAACATCCCTATCTTGTGTACTTGTGTTGACAACCCCATAGGATGGCTCTAATGGCGTATCATGGAATGCTGGGTTATCATCCTCATCGAACACATTCTCAACATGACTAGATGCATGCACCTGCAACTGGTCTACCTACCCTTCATGCTCATTCAATTTCAGCCTCGTTATCACCATTTTGTGGATAACTAAGGAGATGATGTCTCGAGGCCCTCAGGTTGCAGATATGGAGTGTCGAGAGACTACATGACGAACACTACCCTTTGCACAGATGGAAAACCCACTGACCACCACAGATGGTCACAGGTTTACAGATGGCATCCACCACACCAGTTGGCTTCTGGAAGGCAGTGGGCCTTGCTCCATGAGGTACAAGTCAATATTATGGTGAGCATCATTTCAATATCTAAGCCATTTGACTATGTTGTATCTTAGATTGCTCTAGATTTCATGATATGTGCTTGGACATTATGCCTTTTTCCTTGCTTCACCTTGGTGGTTGACATTGTGCCCTAGTAAGTGGTCTTCTTTAGGAATGGGTTGCTATTGGGAAATCCCTTAATGAGCCATCGTACCATTCCTGACCATACTTCCCATTTTCCATCATTATTCCCCTCCGTTTCCTTATCTCTTGGGATTTTAGGGTGTATTGACTCAAGAAGGGGTTGTCCCTCATTCTATGGGAAGAAGGGGCTAAAGGCCCAGAGGGGTTGGTGTTGGGTAAAAGATAAAATCCATATATGAACCTTCCATATGTTTCGCCCAATGATCACCCAAGAAAGCAATAAAATGCTTATCTTTGAATAAAGGGGGACACATAATATAACAAAGAAATGCCTGAGAGGTAGATTGAAGGATAGGGGGTCTCATCACGAGCCGACCTATCACGTCCATGGATATCTAGTGGTATGACATTGTCATTATCTGGTCACCAAACCAGGGCAGTGACTCTCAGTTGCATGGCTGAGAGAAAGGGGGTCTCATCATGAGCCAACCTTCTCATTTCTATTAGGCATTTGTGGGTGACATTGCCACCATCTGGTCACCACGCCAGGGCAATGACCTTCAACCTCTCCTTGTGCTAAAGAAAATATAAAGAAGGAAAGATAAAAGGTAAATGATGGGGTTGGAAAAAGTGCATTGCGGACGAAGGTACCACACACCCTCTACAAAGGCACACATGAATGAGACACTATGACCCCTAGTATGTCAAGAGCCCTATGCCCATTGAGTCTTGAACCCATCCACCTCATACACTCTACATGGCTTAGAGAGGGACCTCTTGGAGGCTCTCCTTGACCTAGGGCAAGATCTACCCAATAGGACACCTCGTCAACCCTCCCATACTTTAGCTTGACAAGTCGCATTGTGTCTTTGAGCTGTTAATTGTTTGATATAGTAATCTTTGATGCACATGCTTAGATGGCTTATTTATTGATTGGATCCACTTATCATGATGTTATGACTTGAGATCCTTGGAGGGTGTGTTCATTTGTCTTTGCAGGACCTAGCTGGTGGACAGTTTTGGGAGAACAAGCCTAGCTTGGGCTTCCATGGGGCTACAAGCCCACATGTTGAATGCTAGGGGCCCACATGCCAGATGAGAGAGAGATGACTTGGACGACCTTGATGATGACTTGGATTACCTAACCCACCCATTGCTTTCCAAACGATTTGCCCAGGAGGGGCAAAACGTCCCACTTTTGAGCACGACATCATGATATTGGGGGCTAGGGCTTGGTGGTGAGTTGCCACTCATTTGCACTTGGACGTTTTGAGGAGAAGGGGGTTTTCACCATGATGAGATCACTTAGATGCTTGAGACATGGCCTTGGGAGGCCCTTCCATGCTTCTCTAACACCAACGACCTCCTCAAAGTGGCAAAACGTCCCCTAAAGGGGTGACGTCATCTTTGTTCTTCAAGACTCATCTTCTACAACAATAAAAGCACAATATTTGCCTTTGTTCCCTTTTCTGATTTTTGGGCAATCTCTGGCAAAGTGCACCTTTCGCTGATAGTTGAAGCACTTCACTTTTGACATATCAAACTCTTTCCCTTTGAAGCTATTTTTGCTTTTCTCATTATGAGGAAACTTCTTCCGAGGAGTAAATCTTCTCCCTTTCCTTGTCCTCGTTGCTAGAGCAAGGTTCTCTTCCTTTGAAGTACCATTTCGACTTTGAATTCTCCCTTCTTCTTGCAGACAATCATGCTACAACCTTTCAAAATCTGGTTGGTTTTCACGAGCATTTATCTTTGCCAGAAATGTCTCCCAAGAAGATGGAAGACCATCCACAACAGTCTGGACGAGATCATCATCATCTTCCATTATAACAATGACTAGTAGCTAATCGCTTAACTGAGAGTTTTTTGTGAAGAATGAAGCTACAGAGTCATCCTTGTCCATATTGAGGGTTCGAAGCTTATTCTTTAGAACCCTCTTCTGACTAGGTGCCTTCTTTTCATACAGATTGAATAGAGTGTCAAAACACTCCTTTGCTGTCTTCAGAGGTGCTATAACAGGCATGATATTATCTTTTGACTGAATCAATAATGATTCTCTTTGCCCTTGCCTGATTCTTCTTGAAGGTTTTCCTTCCTGCATTGGAGGTGGGCTCTTCTACTACGCTGGTCACAAAGTTGTCCAAGTCATATTCTTCTAGAATATTCAGGACTCTGGCTTTCCAAACATTAAAGTTTGAAGCCCCTTCAAGTCTGTCCCCAGGTCTTATAAAAATGGAAGACATCTCTGCAGTACTGTGCTTGAATAATTCCTAAGGATCTGCGTAGGCTCTTAGCAGACTACAGAACTGAGCTCTTTCACGCCCTAGAGTTCTGATACCATGTTGATTTTTCAAGCATAAACAAATATAGAATATATTAGTAGTATTCTTTCAAAACTTAAGAAGATAAACTGAAGTATAAAAACAATTATTCACAGAGACACAAGTATTTATCCTGGGAAACCCTCAAAGGGAAGAAAACCCAACAAACTTTTTGTGATATATTATCAGTCAAACAAGTACAATGACAGTACAAGACTTCTCTTAGAAAGAGATAAGCCAGTAACACTTTTACCGTCTCTGTGTCTTTAAATATCTCTAAGTCTCTACTCAGATCTTCCCTCAGACCTGTAGCTATTGTTGTAGCTGTTGTTGACTCAGAATTGTCCTTAAGTCTAACTCAAAACTGCCCTTAAGGTTGCTTCAGAACATAGTTACTCTGTTGCCTTGGAACAAAGAAAAAATTGCTGCTTCAGAGCTAAGATATCAGTCCTCAAAAAAGACTTCTAGTTTCTGTCCAGAACAATATTATTTTCCTTCTAGTTGCTGCCCCAGAACTGTGTTATCTTCCGCCTATTTTATGCCCCATAACTGTGTTATCTTCCTCCAGAAACACACTTCCTAGCTGCTACACAGAAAAAGCCTAGGCTGCTCCCTCATAATAGCTTAACTGTTGCTCAGAAGTATGCTAGCTGCTCCCTCAGAATATTGAGTACTGAACTCTTATGAAAAATTGATATGTAAAACTGATATCAAGAATGAATGGAGAAGAGGGTGCCTCCCTCTCTTTATATAACAAAGAGTCTAGGTTAGGAGTTTTAGGTTAGGGTCACCTTTTAGGTTAGGGCCGCTTTAGCTTAAGATAGGTGCTAGGGTAGGTGGCTGACCTAGGTAGGTGGTCGAATTAGCTAGGTGACCGACCTTTTAGAGGAGGGCTGTTTAGGAAAGGGGGCAACTTGAAGGGGGCTGCTTAAGGGGGCAGCTTGAAGAGCTGCTTGAGGAATATCCTCTGCATCTGCTTTAAATTTTAACAAGACTTGTACTGAAAATAGATGATGAAATGAGGAGGGGAGGCCTTTCTTTAAGGGAGGAAGTCAAGGTAGACCCCATGCTTTACAAGTGGCATCCATGGAAGAGGGGGCTCCACTCAAGGGGGGCACACCATAGAGAGGGGGGGCACACTTTAGGAGAGTGAGGTGAGGTTTTAGGAGGTGGGAACCTCTTTGTTAGTGTCTAAACACTTAACCATGGTCCAAGAGGGGCGCCCAAGGGGTGGGGCCTGTTATACCCACTTTTTGGGATAACTAGGAGATTATGTCTCGAGGCCCGCAGGTCCTAGACATGGAGTACCGAGAGGTAGGTCGACTTGAGCATGGCCCTGGAGGGTCCATCTTTTCTCCCTTTCAGTGCCTCCACTTTGTCAGCAACAACAACATCCATCAGCTTCGGCTTGGTCCTGTATCAGAGACGGTTCTTGCTCCATGAGGTAATGAGTCCGGGTATCATGGTATGTGTCACTTTGATCCTCAAAACCTTTGAATATGTGCATTTAATTCCTTTTGTTTCTAAAGAATGCTTGGATCTTATACTTGTCCACTTGACCATGTCTGGGGGAATGACAGGATGCCCTAGCAAGCCTGTGCCCATAGGTTTTGGTTTGCCACTGGGGGGATTTCTAAAGAGTCATCGTCTGCTCCCTTCATATTACCACCTTTTCATCTTGCTTCCCGCTCATCTACCCCATTTCACTAGTCCAGGCATTGGGTTGGCTAATCATTTATAGGGTTGCACCTTGCCTTGTGGGAAGAAGGGGATAAAGGCCCAGAAGGTAAAAGCAAGCTAGCAAAAGATAAAAGCCTAAAATAAAACCTCGAGATGCTTCGCCCAGGGATCCCCGAGAAAGCAGTAAAAGTCTTCTCAGCAGGAAACAAGAGGGACCCATAAAATAATAAAACAAGACCTAGTCAGAGGATAGGGGGTCTCATCACGAGCCAGCCTATTAGGTTTGTTATCCCCGATTTTTAGGGATAACTAGGAGATCATGTCTCGAGGCCCACAAGTCCTAGACATGGAGTACCGAGAGCAGGATTGACCTAAGTATGGCCCTGGAGGGCCCATCCTTTTCTTCTTCCATCAACTTTGTCTTGTCAGCAACAACAACATCCATCACCATCGGCTTGGTCTTGTATCAGAAGAGGTTCTTGCTCCATGAGGTAATTGGTCCAAGTATCATGGTATGTGTCACTTTTGATCATTGAAACCTTTAAATATATCCATCTGATTCCTTTTATCTCTAACAACTACTTGGATCTTACATTAGCCCACTTGACCATGCTTGGGGGAATTGACAGGGTGGCCTAGCAAGCCTGTGCCCATAGGTTTTGGTTTGCCACTGGGGAATTTCTGAAGAGCCATCGTCCGCTCCCATCATAGCACCACTGTTTCATCTTATCTCCCGCTCATTTATCCCATTCCCCTTGTTCGAGCATTGGGTTGACCTGTTTGTAGGATTGCACCTTATCTCGTGGGAAGAAGGGGCTAAAGGCCCAGAAGGTAAAAGCAATTGGTAAAAGACAAAAGCCTAAAATGAAACCTCGAGATGCTTCGCCCAGAGACCCCCGAGAAGGTAGTAAAAGGCCTCTCAGCAAGAAACAACAGGGACTCGGAAAATAACAAACAAGATCTAGTCAGAGGATAGGGGGTCTCATCACGAGCCAGCCTTTTAGGTTCATGGGTACCTAGCAGTATTACATTGCCACCATCTGGTTACCACGCTAGGGCAGTGACCTTTGGTTGCATGGCCAAGGGAAAGGGGGTCTCATCACGAGCCAGCCTTCTCATTTCTGTGAAAGTACTTGTGGGTAACACTGTCAGCTCTGGTCACCATGCAAAGGCAGTGTCCTCTGGTTAGCCCTTGAATAAAAAGAAAAAGTAAATAAAAGAATAAAGCAAGAAAAAGAATAAAGGAAAAAGCGGGCTTGGAAAAAGTGCATCCATGACAGGTACAACTCACCTTCTACAAAGGCACCCACATATAACATTATGCATCCTTGACCCTCACTGCACCCACATGTCTGGACATCCCCTAGCCACATCACCTCACTTACATGGCTTGGATGAAATCTTCCTGGAAACTTTCCTTTTCTTGTGGATACTAGCCCAATAGGACGTCTTGTCTTTTTCTCCAATCTTGTATTGTAGGTTTTTGTAATGTCTTTGAGCTATTGACCGATGTATCAGGGTTTTTATGCATATGTTTAATAATATTAATGATGAAATGTGATTGACATTGCTATGATCCCTGTGACAAATGAGCCCATGGAGGGCGTAGCTTTTGATGTGCAGGACCATGCCCAACAGACAGGTACCATTTGGACCAGTACACATGGGGAGATGATCAGTTCGGACCTCCATGGGGCTGAAGAGTCCACTAGATGGATGCTAGGACCCCATCAGGGGGCAGAGAGAGGACGGTGGTTGATTAGGGTTTTGCACCGGAGAAGAAGAGGACGTTTCATCAGAGGCACTTTGGCAGAGCTCGGCCTAGGGGGATTGACCCACTTCCAGTGAAACGTTTGCCATGGATGGCCCAGGACGTCACCTATGGGCTCATGACGTCACCTTGATTGTGTGACAGTTTGACAGGGCAGTTGGCACATGTGGCATGATGGAGAGGCCCAAAGAGGGCTAATGTTTTGCTCTTTATTGCTGCTTTTTCCCTAAAAGGGGGTAACGTCTCCCTTAGAAGGGGTGACGTCTCACCTTTTGCTCAATTAGGGTTTTATAATGAACATTTAATGCAAAACAATATTATTTTGGTATCTTGGCCTTGTCGGCCTTTTTATGACCTAAAAGTTAAATTAGGTCATTGATACAGTATATATTGAAGGTTTTGACTCTCATTTTATGATCATTCATCAGTCACTCATTAGTGAGGTCTGATTTTAGCGCCCTATTGGGGTAAATTAGCGTAACATGAATGATCTCTTGTTGGCAAGTTGTCCTTGCCCTTGTGATTTGATTTCTTACATAGTAAGCTACACATGTTAATGATCTAGTGTTGATAAACTAAATCTTTATTTCAACTATCTTTCAATGCTTTCACATGTGTTAATGCTATTTATTTCAAAGCTTAAGTAACACACGTAATAAGCTGAAGTGAGTTTCGGCCTTGGCAATAAATCACACTTTTAAGGCACCTTAAAATCATCAAAATACTCTAAAATACACCTAAAAGTCTATCTAATTGATATATTAACTTAATAGACTTAATAGGGTACCTAAAACCACCATTTTCACCATCTAAAATGGGGATTGAGGAGGGCAACGGAAGGTGATAGGCCGGGGATGGTCTCACGGCGCAAAGGAGCATCCTTTCCGTAAAAACTCAATTCTTTAGGCTGACTGTGACAGCGAGGGTGGGCCTTGTTGCTTCACTATCTTGAGCATCCAACAACCATTTGGCAATCGAGGAAGGAGGTTTTTGGTGAAATACTAAATAAGGGTAACTAAAACTTTACAAAATCAAGAAACCCTTAATTTATTAAACAATCAAACCTTGGGCTTAATCATCTAATAATACTTTGTGGTTTGTTATCCCCACTTTTTAGGGATAGCTAGGAGATCATGTCTCGAGGCCCACAGGTCCTAGACATGGAGTACCGAGAGCAGGATTGACTTGAGCATGGCCTTGGAGGGCCCCGCCTTTTCTTCACTCATCATTTTTGTCTTGTCAGCAGCAGCAGCATCCATCACCACCAACTTGATCCTGTATCAGAAGAGGTTCTTGCTCCATGAGGTAATTGGTCCAGGTACCATGGTATGTGTCACTTTTGATCATTAAAACCTTTAATATATGCATGTAATTCCTCTTATCTCTAACAACTGCATGGATCTTACACTAGCCCACTTGACCATGCTTGGGGAAATTGTCAGGGTGCCCTAACAAGCCTTTGCCCATAGGTCTTGGTTTGCCACTGGGGGGATTAATGAAAAGCTATCGTCCGCTCCCATCATAGCACCACTGTTTCATCTTATCTCCCGCTCATTTATCCCATTCCCCTTGTCCAGGCATTAGGTTGATCTATTTGCAGGATTGCACCTTATCTCGTGGGAAGAAGGGGCTAAAGGCCCAGAAGGTAAAAGCAGCTGGTAAAAGACAAAAGCCTAGAAATAACCCCTCGAGATGCTTCGTCCAGGGATCCCCAAGAAGGCAGTAAAAAGCTTCTCAGCAAGAAACAAGAGGGTCCCGGAAAATAAAAAAACAAGACCTAGTCAGAGGATAGGGGGTCTTATCACGAGCCAGCCTATTAGGTCCATGGGTACCTAACAGTATGACATTGCCACCATCTGGTTACCACACCATGGAAATGACCTTTGGTTGCATGACCAAGGGAAAGGGGGTCTCATCACGAGCCAACCTTCTCATCTCTGTAAAAGTATTTGTGGGTAACGCTGTCAGCTTTGGTCACCATGCCAAGGCAGTGTCCCCTGGTTAGTTCTTGAATAAAAAGAAAAAGAAGAAGAAAAGCAAATAAAAGAATAAAGCAAGAAAAAGAATAAAGGCAAGAATGGGCTTGGAAAAAATGCATCCATGACAGGTACAACTTGCCTTCTACAAAGGCACCCACAGGTAACATTTATGCATCCTTAGCCCTCACTGCACCCACATGTTTGGACATCCCCTAGCCACATCACCTCACTTACATGGCTTGGATGAGATCTTCCTGGAAACTTTCCTTTTCTTGTGGACACTAGCCCAATAGGACGCCTTGTCCTTTTCTCCAATCTTGTATTGCAGGTTTTTGTAATGTCTTTGAGCTATTGATTGATGTACTAGGGGTTTTATGCATATGTTTAATAATATTGATGTTGAGATGTGATTGACATTGCTATGATCCCTGTGACTGATGAGCCCATGGAGGGCGTAACTTTTGATGTGCAGGACCATGCTCGACGGACAGGTACCATTTGGACCGGTACACATGGGGAGATGACCAATTTGGACCGCCATGGGGCTGAAGAGCCCACCAGATGGATGCTGAGACCCCATCAGGGGGCAGAGACAGGACAGAGCTTGATCAGGGGTTTTTCACCTGAGAGGAAGAGAACGTTCCACCAGAGACACTCTGACAGGACTAGACCTAGGGGGAATGACCCCTTTTCAGTGGAACGCTAGCCTTGGAAGGCTTAGGACGTCCCCATTTTCACCATGATGTCATCCAGCTTCATGGACGCTTTTGGAGGCAGACTGGGCAGTAGTGGCATGTTGGAGAGGCCCCTGGGGGGCTAACGTTTTGCTCCTGGATGTTCCATTTGCCCTAGAAAGGGCTAGTGCCTCCCTAGAAAGGGCTAACGTCTCCCTCAGAGGGGCTTGACATCTCACCTTTTGCTTGATTAGGGTTTTTACTTAGCATTTAATGTAAAAACAGTATGATTTTCACATAATGGCCTTGTCGACTTTTTTATGACCTAAAAAGTAAAATTAGGTCATTGATACACTATATATTGAGGGTTTTGACCCTCATTTTAACCATCAATTATCACTCTCTCATAGTGAGGTCTGATTTTTAGCGCCCTATTGGGGTTTTTGGCTAAACTAGTGATGCTTACTTGTTGAAGGAAGAGATTTTTTGGCATTTATGGTGTTTCTCTTGAAGGAAGGTGTTACAACTAGGGTTTGCATGGTTATTTCTTCATGAATTGTAAGTGTTTTTTCTGCAAAACTTCTTATTAAATGGTTGTAGTTTAAATTTCTTGCATATTGCTTATAAATTTGCTAATCAAAACCCTAGGTGACAAGCACATAAGTAAGTCCTTGTCTCATGTCCCCTGATAGAGAAACCTTTAGCCATTGAAAGAGAGGAAGAGAGCCTATCCGCAGCTACACTCCTTGTTTCTCTTTCCCCTGTGCTAGCCGTACCTTGTAGAATCCAAGAGAAGGAAGACGTCCTAGGCCTTGGTTATCTACACCTAGGGCCGTTTTTCTTTAGGGTTTGAAGAAAGAGCCTTGCTGCAACAACACTCTCCCTCTTTAAGCCTTCTCGTCTTGATTTTGTGCTTCATCTGAGCTAGCCATTTGTCGGGAAGGAGGAGAGAGCACGAGGCCTTGCTTTTGCAACACCAGAGTGAGCCTCTCTCCCCTAGGGTTCTGTCTTTGAGGCCCTGCTTTAGTAGCACCTTGAAACTTTTCCATCTAGTCCTTTTAAATCTCGTCTCCTTCAACCTGTGCGTCCTTCACTTTTTGACTCCACCTAACCCTAAGGCACTGATCCCAAGACCTCTAGCGTTGAAGTAGATTTGGATCTAACTACTCTCAAACCTTTTGAAATTGAAACCCTAACTACACTAACCCTAACCTACTAACCCTAAGTTGCTGACGTCATCTTTGAATATTTCATCTTTATTGCAGCAACGTTTTATCTTATGAGCAATTGAATGGTAGTTGAAGGCATTAACTGAGTTAAGAAGTGATTTGTTATATTGAATGTTGTATCATTCTAGTATTTGTTGGTGAAGTGACATTACTGCTATTGTTATTTTGTAAACATTGACTTCGTCAACATTTAATTTTAAATTGCTTATATTGAATATCGGATAGTCACTGATTTTATATGGAGTACTAACCAAGATTGCACGTATCAGTTTCCTTGTTCTATTGTCTCAAGCAGTTGCTTTTCTTTTCTTTGGTTATACCTTATTATTGGCTGTTTAGCCAGGACTATCTAATTGGCGGTGATCTGTGAAAGGGGGAACTTATCCTATTATCCTTTGCCCTTTCAAAACCCCAGGTCACCGGGGACGTCTCCCCTGGGCCTAGCCTCCCTAAAGAGAAAGAGCCTTCCCATCATGGTGACATTGGGTGGGATAGGTTCCTGTTACGCCAGTTTGGCCCTCTACCTTATAGCCTTTATTCCTAGCTACAAACTGTGTGATAACATGGTTAATTGAATATCTTGATCATTGTGGAATACTTGTACTTTAATCTCTAAATCTTCTAAAGTATCCTTGTGAATGTGTTAATGATGAACTTGATATGTTGATGATGATAATGCTTTTATCTTCTTGTATCGTGCACATACATTTAAAAGGTGGTTAACTTGCTATATTGTACCATTGTATCTTAGTATTCTTATTTGTAAGTACTTGTATCTAATATTCTTTGGGGTTAATTATTTTTTTGAAAATCTTGTAATCATATTTTTACGAAACACCCTAACATCTAGTTGATCCCTTGCCCAACCTTAGGCACTAGTCTTAGTTGACCTAGGGAAAGGCTTGCTTCACATGCTGACCCTTGCATCTTGCATTGTTGCCTTAGCATCATAGGATAGACTCCCTCTAACCTTAAGAAATTAAAATCAACTCCTAGAACTTAACGCTAAATCCTATCTAGTAACTAGGGTCTACCCCCCTTGGCTTCCCTAGGAGTAAGCCTAGACGGAAGAGGTTCCGGTCAAAGTGACAGTGTGGGCTTTGAACCTAGGCATTGTGCCTCCAAGGACACCCTAAGTGAGCTGGACTTAGCTCACATTTGCAAGTGTGTACAAGGATGACAACAACACCCACAGGTAAAGATTTGCATTCCCCTGCTTCCACTGTGCCCATTGTCAGGACATCCCTTATCCACATCACCCACTTACATGGCTTAAATTTGGTCTTTTCCGGGAACTTTTCTTTTCCAATGGACACTAGCCCAATAGGACGCCCTGTCACTTTCCCCAGATTTGTATTGCAGGCTTGTATAATGTCTTTGAGCTTTTAACTGAGGTAATAGGGATTTTATGCACATGTTTAATAATATTGATGATGAGATGTGATTGACATTGCTATGATCCCTGTGACTTATGAGCCCATGGAGGGAGTAGTTGTTGATGTGCAGGATCATGCCCGACGGACAAGTACCATGTTGGACAGGTACACATGGGGAGATGATTAGTTCGGACCTCCATGGGGCTGAAGAGCCCACCATATGGATGCTGAGACCCTAGTAGGGGGCACAGACAGAACAAAGGGGTTTGCACCAGAGAGAAGAAGGACATCTTGCAGAGGCACCCTGGCAGAGCTTGACCTAGGGGGATTGTGCCCTTTTCAGTGGAACGTTGGCCTTGGAAGGCCCATGACGTCACCCAGGAGGTTCATGATGTCATCCTTTCTTCATGAGCGTTTTGGCAGATGGACAGGGCAGTTTGGCACGTGTGGCACCTTGGAGAAGCCAAAGAAGGGCTAACGTCTTGCTTCAGGAGGCTGCATTTTCCCTAAAGGGGCTAATGTCACCCTAGAAAGGGGATGACGTCTCACCTTTTGCTTGATTAGGGTTTCATCTAGGACATTTAATGTAAAACCGCATGATTTTAGTATTTTGGCCTTGTCAGCCTTTTTCATGACCTAAAAAGTAAAATTAGGTCATGGTACTGTATAAATTGAGGGTTTTTACCTTCATTTTCTCATGATCTCTCACTCACTCATTAGTGAGGTCTGAAATTTGCGCTATCTTTGGACTTCTTGGCTGAAATTGTGAGGCGCACTTGTTGAAGGAAGACTTTTTTGGACTTATATTGGCATTTTTGGCATTTATCTTGGTGGAAGGTGTTACAACTAGGGTTTGCTATATGATTTCTTGGTTAAATGTAAGTGAATTTCTGCAAAACTTCTTAATTGAATTGTTGTAGTATTGTTTTTCTTGCATTTATGGTTATAATTTGTTGATTTAAACCCTAGGTGACAAACACACATAGAAGGTCCTTGTCTCATGTCCCTACCAAGGATTTAAGCCATTTTTTTTGAAGTGAGATAGAGCCTTGCCTTAGCAACACTCTATTCTTCCTCTTCCATGCTAGTCGTTTTTCTTATTGAGCTAAGAAGGAGAAAACGCATCAAGGCCTAGTTCCCCTACACCTTGGTGAGTCGATTTTCCCTAGGGTTTCCCTAGTAAAGCCTTGCCATAGCAACACATTACTTTCAAACCTTCTTGTCTTAGTTTTATGCAATCTTTGAGCTAGCCGTTTTGCCATTTGAGCTAAGGAAGGAGGAGAGAGCACTGAGACCTAGTTCCCCTACACCAAAGTGAGCCTCTCTCCCCTAGGGTTTCACCCTTGAGGCCTTGCCATAGCAACACCTCAAGGTTTGACCCTCTTGTCCTTAGTCTTTACCATTATCATTTGATCCTTTAGGTTTTGCGTCCTCCTTTTGACTCCATATACCTTAGAAACACATTGATCTAAGGCCACCCGAGTTGAGTAACTTGATCATACAACTTCCATTACCTTTGAACAAACCCTAACTATACTAACCCTAGCCTAGACTAACCTTACTGCTGCCGTCATCTTTCTTGTGCTACAAACACCTTTGTGCAGCTATCGTTTTACTTTTAAAGCAATTCAATGGTTGGTTAAAGCATTAACTAGGAAGTGTTAATTTATTACATTGAATGCTGAGTTTCTTTAGCATTTATTGAGAAGTGATATTGTAACTGTTATCGCACGGTTTGTAGCTAGGAGTAGAGGCTATAAAGTAGAAGGCCAAACTGGCATAACAGGAACCTATCCCACCCAGTGTCACCTCGATGGGAAGGTTCTTTCTCTTTAGGGAGGTGAGGCCCAGGGGAGACGTGCCCGGTGACCTGGGGTTTTGAAGAGGTAAAGCTCAAAAGGACAAAGGTAAAGTTCCCCCTTCACAGGTCACCACCAAAACAGATAGTCCCGGCTAAACAACCAATAATAAAGTGAATCCCCAATGAAGAACACTTGCCTGGAACAGAGCAACAACAAACTAACATATGCAAGCTATATTTCAATGGGTTAGTACTTCATAAGACTATCTGGTAAATATATATGAGCAATATGGAAATAAATGTTGACGAAGTCAATGTTTATCAATAGCAATAAAAGATATAATACTTCACCAATAAATATTTGGACAGTGTGGCATTCAAGGTAACCAATCAACACTTTATTCAATTAATGCCTAAACCACCATTTGATTTCTCTTAAAACAAGATGTTGCTGCATCAAAGATGAAATAACCAAGGATGACGTCAGCAACTTAGGGTTAGTAGGTTAGGGTTAGTGTAGTTAGGGTTTCAATTCAAAAGAGGTTTGAGAGTGTGTTAGATTCAATTCTACTTCAACGCTGGAGGTCTAAGATCAGTGCCTTGGGTTAATGGATTCAATTTAGTGGAGGACGCAAGGATTGAAGGAGGATGACTAAGGACTAGAGGGAAGAGTTCTGAAGTGCTGCTATGGCAGGGCCTCAGAATCAAAACCCTAGGGGAGAGAGGCTCACTCCGGTGTTGCTAAAGCAAGGCCTCGTGCTCTCTCCTCCTTCCTTAGGTTAACTTGGCAAAAACGGCTAGCATGAAAGATAAATCAAGACAAGAGAGTGCAATGAGGGAGAGTGTTGCTATAGCAAGGCTCTATCATCAAACCCTAGAAGAAAAACGACCCTAGGTGTAGATAACCTAGGCCTGGGACGTCTCCTCCTTCTTGACCTCTGGAAAGTACGACTAGCTCAGGGAGAAGAAGAAATGAGAGTGTAGCTATGGCTAGGCTCTTTCTTCCTTCTTCAATGGCTAAAAATTTCTCTTTTAGGGGACATGAGACAAGGACCTACTTGTGTGCTTGTCACCTAGGGTTTTGATTCAACAAATTATAAATACATGTAAGATAATAAGACTACAACCATTCAATCAAGAAGTTTTGCACAAAAATACTTGCAATTCATCAAGAAATAACTATGCAAACCCTAGTTGTAACACCTTCCTTCAAGAGAAACACCATAAAATGCCAAGAAATGTCTTCCTTCAACAAGTGCGCCTCACTAAACCAGCAAAAATACCCAAGTAGGGTGCTAAAATCAGACCTCACTAATGAGTGAGTGATGAATCATGATAAAATGAGGCTAAAACTCCTCAATATATAGTGTATCAATGACCTAATTTACTTTTTAGGTCATAAAATGGTCGACAAGGCCAAAATATCAAAAGTAATACTGTTTTACATTAAATGTTCATTTTAAAACCCTAACTGAGCAAAAGTAAGATGTCAAGCCCCACTGAGGGAGACGTTAGCCCCTTTTAGGGCAAATGCAGCACCAAAGGGCAAAACGTTGGCCCTCTTTGGGCCTCCCAATCATGCCACACGTGCCAACTGCCCTGTCAAACTGTCACACGCTCAAGGTGACGTCATGAGCTCCTAGCTGATGTCCTGGGCCATCCAGGGCAAGCGTTTCACTGGAAGTGGGTCAACCCCCTTAGGCCGAGCTCTGCCAAAGTGCCTCTGATGAAACGTCTTCTTCTTCTCCGGTGCAAAACTCTGATCAACCACCGTCCTGTCTCTGCCCCCTGCTGGGGTCTCATCATCCATCTAGTGGGCTCTTCAACCCCATGGAGGTCCGAACTGATCATCTCCCCATGTATACAGGTCCAAATGGTACCTGTTCGTCAGGCATGGTCCTGCACATCAAAAGCTACGTCCTCCATGGGCTCATTAGTCACAGGGATCATAGTAATGTCAATCACATCTCATCATTAATATTATTAAACATATGCACAAAAACCCTGATACATCGGTCAATAGCTCAAAGACATTACAAAAATCTACAATACAAGATTGAAGAAAAAGACAAGACGTCCTATTGGGCTAGTATCCACAAGAAAAGGGAAGTCTCCAGGAAGGTTTCATCCAAGCCATGTAAGTGAGGTGATGTGGCCGAGGATGTCCAGACATGTGGGTGGAGTGAGAGCCAGGGATGCATAATGTTATCTGTGGGTGCCTTTGTAGAAGGCGAGCTGTACCTGTCATGGATGCAATTTTTCCAAGCCCGTTCTTGCCTTTATTCATTTCTTTTATTTTCTTTTTCTTCTTTTTCTTTTTATTCAAGGGCTAACCAGAGGACACCGCCTTGGCATGGTGACCAGAGCTGACAGTGTTACCCACAAGTACTTTCACAGAGATGAGAAGGCTGGCTTGTGATGAGACTCCCTTTCCCTTGGCCATGCAACCAAAGGTCACTGCCCTGGCGTGGTAACCAGATGGTGGCAATGTCATACTGTTAGGTACCCATGAACCTAATAGGTTGGCTCGTGATGAGACCCCCTATCCTCTTGACTATGTCTTGTTTGTTATTTTCCAGGTCCTTCCTGTTTCTTGCTGAGAGGATTTTTATTGCCTTCTTGGGGATCCCTAGGCGAAGCATCTCGAGGTTTTATTTCTAGGCTTTTATCTTTTACCAGCTACTTTTACCTTCTAGGCCTTTAGCCCCTTCTTCCCACGAGATAAGGTGCAATGCTACAAACAGGTCAACCCAATGCCCGAACAAGGGGAATGGGATAAATGAGCGGGAGATAAGATGAAATAGTGGTGCTATGACGGGAGCGGACGATGGCTTTTCAAAAATCCCCCCGGTGGCAAACCAAAACATATGGGTACAGGCTTGCTAGGGCACCCTGTCAATCTGCCCAAGCATGGTCAAGTGGGCTAATGTAAGATCCGAGCAGTTGTTAGAGTTAAAAGGAATCAGATGCATATATTTAAAGGTTTTAATGATAAAAAATGACACATACCATGACACCTGAACCAGTTACCTCATGGAGCAGGAACCTCTTCTGATACAGGACCCAGCCGATGGTGATGGATGTTGCTGCTGTTGACAAGATAAAGCTGATGGAAGAAGAAAAGGATGGGCCCTCCAGGACCATGCTCAGGTCAATCCTGCTCTCGGTACTCCATGTCTAGGACCTGTGGGCCTCGAGACATGATCTCCTAGTTATCCCATAAAATCAGGGATAACAGTAACCGTTGCTATTGTACAAACATTGACTTCGTCAATATTTATTGCTCAATTGCTTATTATCAGAAAAGTCATTTGTTATATGAAGTACTAACCAGCAAGCAAGCTTGCACATGCAGTTTTATTGTTGCTTTGTTTCGGGCAGGTGATCTTATTGGTTATTACTTCCGGTTACCTTTATTGGCTATAAGCCAGACTTTCTGATCAGGTGGTGACTTGTGAGGGGGATTATTATCACTTAGCCCTGCTAAACCTTTTGCCTTCTCAAAACCCCAGGTCACCGGGGACGTCTTCCTTGGGCCTTACCTCCCTAAATAGAAAGAACCTTTCCATCGAGGTGACAATAGGTGGGATTTGGTTCAGTTACTCCAATTTTTTTTTTTTTCGTTCCGTATGGCCGGAAAAGTGAGGGGATTCGCAAATTTAAAAAAAAAATAGAAAAAGAAAGAGACTCAACCAACAACTTTTGACAATGAAGACCTCTCCTCGATGGATTTGGATCCCCAGACACATTAGGAGAATGTGTGCACTGATGTTGCAACTGTATCTTTGCCTTATGGACCAGGGGAATCAAGCTAGGCTCGGAATCCCCCTGTTGAGTCTACTCATGTTGAGGATGTAGATGATGACTCCGAGTCTGAGTCCTAGTCCGAGTCTGAGTTTCAGTATGCAGATTCAGACTATTAGATTGTGTAGTCTCTACTCTCTAGCCTCTAGCCTAGACTCTAGAGTTATTTTTGGACTTTATAGGCCATTTAGAGCCTTTTTGATGATGTATTTTGATTCAGAATCCAGAGATTCATATGACTATGGAGTGCACTTGCCACTTACTGTTAGTGCTATTTTGGTTTTAAAATTTATACAATATTATTTGTTATATATATATGAGAAACTTTGCAAATTTTTGTATATTGGTTTTGTTATCCCCGATATCTAGGGATAACTAGGAGATCATGTCTCGAGGCCCACATGGTCCTAGACATGGAGTACTAAGAGCAGGAGCGACCTGAGCATGGTCCTGGAGGACCCATCTTCTTCTTCTCAGCCAGCTTTTGTCCTGCCAGCAATACCAGCCTCCACCACTACCGGCCTGGTCCTGTATCAAAGAAGGTTCTTGCTCCATGAGGTAATTGGTCCGAGGTATCATGGTATGTGTCATATTTGATCATTATAACCTTCTTATGTATGCATTAGATCTCTTTCATTTCAGATAACTGCTTGGATTTTACACTAATCTACTTGACCATTGTTGGGG
>JASDQU010103362.1:263467-279033 GCA_032191745.1 Picea mariana | reverse complement strand
CTATGAGACAGACCCGAACTTCGCCACCACCTACCAAATGTTGGGTTCAAACGCAGTTGTCGATAATTTCCATCTTCAGGATGGGTTGTTGTGTCGTCTGGGCCATATCTGTGTTCCATCAAGCGAGCGAGCGAAGCTGATTTGGGAAGCCCACTATAGTCGAGCCGCATGACACTTCGGCATTGAAAAGACAGTGGCGATGCTACAAAAACATTTCTACTGGCCGAAACTTCGACAGGAGGTCATTAAGTATATCAAGTCCTGCACTGCCTACGCTATTGCCAAACCGACCACGAAGAAACAGGGCCTGTACACCCCGCTTCCTACTACTGACAGGACATGGGAATCCATCTTAATGGACTACATGTCGGGCCTCCCGTCCACCAAGCGGGGAAATGACTATGTTTTTGTGGTTGTTGATCGCTTTTCTAAGATGGTGATTTTGGTTGCCTGGAAGAAGAGCATCACAACAGAGGCCACTGCCAAGCTCTTCTTTGAACGAGTTTGGGTACATTTTGGAATCCCACAAGCCATTGTCTCAGATCGGGACAGTCGATTTCTTAGCACATTCTGGTCGAGCCTCTGGTCACTGCCGGACACCAAGCTAACCAAATCCACGACCTTCCACCCCCAGACAGATGGCCAAACCGAGGTCGTAAATCGAATGATTGTGCATATCCTTCACATGTATAATTCCAAGCACCCTTGCACATGGGATGAGAGCCTTCCCTATGTCCAACATAGCTACAACCGAGCCCTGCATAACTCAATTGGCCACAACCCCTTTCAGGTGGGGTTGGGATTCCAACCATTGTGTCCCATAGATGTTGCACTTCCCCTTGCGGTCACCTCGACTGACTCATCTTCGGCTCCAACTGAAGCTGACAAAGCCACTCGGTTCATTGAGTGGATCCAGGGACCAACACATCCACCAATAGGTTCAAGATATCCTACAAAAGTCCAATGACAAGTACAAGTAGTGCCATGATCAACATCGGGTACCACATAAGTTTTAGGTGGGTGACAAAGTTTGGGCACTTGCAGAAAGAACGCCTTACAAGACCCGATCGGAAGCTTCGACCAGTCCGTTATGGGTCGTACACCATCACCAAGGCCTTGGGGGATAATGCTTTTGAGCTCAACATTCCTCCTTTCCTTGGCCTGCACCCAGTGTTCAACGTGGATCTCCTTTGTCCTTGTTTCCCACCATTATTGGACACCTCAGAAGTAGCAGAACAACTGACACCAACAGAGCTCAACCCCGTCTGCATACAACATGCATCCATTGATCAGATCGTGGACACACAGATCAAGGGCACTCGACAACAAAGGATCTAGCTTTATCGAGTCGTCAAAGCAGGGCAGCTCCTGCACCAAGGCAAGTGGCTCACCCGGGGCCAAATTCAACAGAGATTTCCTCATCTGATGGGGGAACTCAACGCAATGGAGACCGTTGCTTCCTAAGGAGGGAGGATTGATCCAGGTGGATATCGGTGGCCACCCACCTTTTCCAACTGGCTCAAAACAATTTTCTGGCAATTTTGGTAATTTACTATTTTTAGCAGTTTTTCGGGTCCTGAAACTTCTGGAGCCGTTTATGCCCTAAACGACGTTTTTTTGGGAAAACAGGGAGCAACATGAAAGTTTCTTTGATGTTGCTTTGACAAAAGTTGTAGTCCTCGGATAGATCTTTCTAACGAGGTATTGAGTGCGTCAAACAGAGATCGTATGCAAAAGTTACGACCCCGGGAAGTTGATGTACCGACTTACCCAAACGGGGCTTGTTGTCGTCCTTATAGACACTTGCAAACGTGAGCTAAGTCTGGCTCACTTAGTGTGTCCTTGGAGGTACAATGCCTAGGTTCACAGCCCACGCTGTCACTTTGACCGGAACCTCTTCCGTCTAGGCTTACTCCCAGGAAAGCCAAAGGGGGTAGACCTTAGTTACTAGATGTGTTAGAGTTAGGTTCTAGGAGTTAATTTTAATTTGTTAAGGTTAGAGGGGATTTGAATCCTAAGATGCTAAGACAACAATGCAATATGCAAGGGTTAGCATGTGAGGCAAGCCTTTTCCCTAGGTCAACTAAGACTAGTGCCTAGAAATTTGGCAAGGGGCCAACTATGTTCAAGGGTGGTTCTTTACAAAAGATTACAAGTTACTTACAAGTTTACAAAAGAATAAATTAAACCAATGAAAGAATACCATATACAATTACTTACAATAAAGAATGCTAGGATACAAATCATACAAAGCAAGCTAACCACGTTTTACTTCTTATGTGTGCAGGATATCAAAAGACTAGAGCATTACATCACATCACCACATTTAAGAGATCATCATCAACACATCATTATCATCATGAGCAAGATCAACAACAACTAAAGAAGATTTAGAAGACTTTAGCACGAATGTTGTTAAGATTATCAAAGATGATCCACACTCTTAATTATTAAACCCCCAAGCATTCTATTAGGTTTGGTCTAGGGTTTAATGATTAGGCTTTTCTTAAGATTTATCAAGTTTTAATTAGCTTTCACCAAAGCCTCCTCCTCCTATTGCCAAATCACTGTTGGATGCTCAAGATAGTATGGCAACGAGGCCAACCCTAGCAGAACCAGTCAGCCCAAAACAAGAGTACTTCCTGGAGAGGACACACACCTGGTGCAATCCCCTGCCACTACACTTCGTTGTTTTCCTCAAGCCCCGTTTTAGATGGTGAAGATGGTGGTCTAAGGTACTCTAAAGTAGTCTATTAAGTATATAAGTTGATTAGGTAGACTTTTAGGTGGTTATTAGAGTGTTTAGAAGATTTTAAAGCACTTTTTAGGTGCAATTTAGTGATATGGCCGAAACTGTTATTAGCTTTATTAGTGTGTTGTCTTAAGCTTAAACAATTGAGTATATCAACACATGTAAAGCCAATAAAGAGATGGCTGAAAAATAAAGATTATCTCATGCACAACAAGAGCTTGCTATGAAACAAGAGATCTATGGCAAGAAGAACTTGCCTTAAAGAGATGAAAGAAAATTTAAAGTGTTTGCCTACTTAACCATTCAACATTCAAGCCCAAGTAAATGGCTTCCAATAGATTTAAGCTATAAACCAATGAACCAACTACTTGTTAAGCACTTTAGAGATTTGAAGCATTAAGATCTAAACCATGTGCGTACTAAAGGATAACAGGCTTGAAATGAAATTAAGCAAGATCTAGTTAGAGTATTTGAGTGTGTTGCCCAATAGGCTTAAGACAATGATATAGATCTAGAACATAAGCATTTAAAACGTATTAAACCATAGATCACATCACATCATATCATTAGGTATTAACACTTAGCCTTACCTATTTGGGGTATTCCTCTCCCAACTAGGTAGGTGATTAGATTAGATTTGCTTAATTAGGTTAAGTTCTTCAAGATTTTTGCAATTAGGGCAAACCATGAAAGAAGATCAAGAGAGATAGACTAGGCTACAATCTAAGCTACTAAGCAAGCAAGAAAACCCCACGGCCTAGGTTGGGGAGGTGCCCTCACCTCCAAAACCTCATGGCCTGTTGACCGCCCATTTAGCACCGGTGGTCAACTCATATGCCATGAAGAGATGCATCGTCAGATGCAGTATGGTTGAAGACCTTGGGTTCTACAGGGCTGTGTTTGGCCCAACACTTATTTTTGTACTTGGAATTTCCGCACCCCTGTGTGGGTTAATAATGTAATAGGTCTGCATGAGTCATGTCTAGGTCAGTTACCTTGGGATCGGTTCAATGGGAGAGTTCCTTTCACCGAGGGTTTTTTATCCTCGGGATATTAGTGGGTTTTTCAGCCTTACTGATTTCCCTTGAGTTTTTCCCTCACACTTTACATATCTTCAAATACAACTTCTCAGCTTTAAACACTCCAAAACAGGCCTGAAAGACAAACTCATAAGAATGCATCCTTCCTGTTGTTAGCCTTGTGAATCAGTCTACTGTAGCTGCTGTCATAAATTTCTTAGCTTCTACTACATTCAAAGTATCCACAGCCTTTAACCATGCCCTTACAAATTGATTTTCAAAGTCCTCATTTTCTTCATAAATGCTAATTCAAAAATCTGGGAACTCCAACTGTTTGATGATGAAAATAGGCTGGAACAGTGCCTGTCTGACTGTTGTTCATGCCGAGATTGGATAGCGATTTAAATGGAAACATGTGCCATATTAGAGCCATGGTTTACTGCTGGAAATCATCCTCAGGCTTGCCACAATTATGCCTATGTCTTTAAAATACCAAAATGCATCAGCATATTGGGTGGTAACAAGAGGGACTATATCTTATGCCGAAACTCTCTAGCCTCCATTTATCATTCGGTTCACTTTCCATTTAATTTCCTGTTTCTTGTCTCTGGTAACCTTTATCACAATCAATCATATTGCAAGTTATGCAACAGCTCGTTTTTGAATCAGTTGAAAAATTTAAGCATTATAACTAAGGCTAATGGACATGAATATGTGATGTTTCATGCTAGTTTTCCAGCCCTCTATGAATCTATTACTAATCATTTAGGTCTCATTTATTTCTTGTCTATTTCAGGTCGTTTCCTTGCTGAGCTCACCAAGGAAGTCTTTTCTGATCTTGCTGCAAGTAAATACCAGGTTAGTGTTAGGAGAGAATTCAGACATTGTTTCAGACATTCTAAGCATTGCTCCATATGACAATGGTTTACTACACTGTTCACAAAGTTTGATAGCATTAGATGCAGCTTTATTGGCAATTTTGATATAATTTCAACTGTTCAAGTATTTTCTGAAACATGGAACCTGCTTATAATTAGGTGCAGTTTTGTCTGAAATGATTTGGCATATTGTACATCCAGGGATGTCATTTTCAACAATGCAATTTGTATGTTGTTCCTGCATTTTATGTGGCAGATGGCAGAATACAGAATATCAATCTATGGGAGAAAACAAAGCGAGTGGGACCAATTGGCAAGCTGGATAGTCAACAATGATTTGTACAATAGAAATGTTGTTTGGTTAATTCAGGTTTGTTCATAAATAGTTGTTTTATCATGCTACCGTTAACTCCTAGTTTCATGCATGGAGTGATAGTTAATTGTTGGATCTATGCTTGAATTAGACAGGATAACTTTATCAATGTCCAACAAATGACCAAGAAAAAGATCAATGGGACTAGAAGGTATAATCAGTGATACCAATCTGTAGGGGTGCCCTAGGCTACCCGAAAAATGTAAAGCCAAATATAACATATCAAAGAAAACATGAAGTAAATATTGCATCTAATAGGAGCAAAGAGGAGAAAGTCCAAGAGAGTATCTAGAGGTCTATAAGACAGTATGAAGAGCAATCAAATTAGAAACTAGAGACGACAAGAATCAAATAAAACGTGACCTATCGTATGCACATTATTTATTAAATTATGTTGACATCTAGATTTCTAAATCTAATAGCTATTGAGGATTCATTTTCAGTCATTGATCAATGGAATTCAAGCCCTTTGTTCTTGTATTGGCTAGAAGACTCAATTGCTGTATTTACTATCTCATTGATGGTAAAAAATAAATTGCAATTTACTCTAAATATGCACAACTGGATAGTCTAAATACCAGCAGAAATAAACCAGCAATTATAAATCAGCAACTACTGAAGAAATACGTACAGAAAGAAAAAGAAAAGAGGACAGGGCCTCACCTCGAGTGGGCCCAGCTCAAGGTTTGGCCTGTGCTTGAGCTCACGGGTTCACCGATTGACCGCCTCTCCAACACAGGTGGTCAACTCATGTGCCATGAAGAGATGCATCATCAGATGCCATGTTGTCGAAGACTTTTGGTCCTACAGGGCAGTGTTTGGCCCTAGCACTTTATTTTGTAACTGGAATTTCCGCACCCCTGCGTGGGTTAATAATGTAATAGGTCTACACGAGTCATGTCTAGGTCAGTTACCTTGGGATCGGTTCACTGGGAGAGTTCCTTTCACTGAGTGTTTTTTATCCTCAGGTTATCAATTGGGCTTTTCAGACTTATTGATTTCCCTTGAGTTTTTCCCTCACACTTACATAAGTCCTCCAAAGTGGTGAACGACGTTCTAGTGGGCTTATATTTTGGTAACTATTATAGGGAATCATTGTAAATGACCATGCAAGACATCTTAGAAAGTTTCGCGGAATTCCGTAGAGTCTAGGTCAGTTTTTTTTAATTAATTAATTTTTAATTAAATTTCCCTAAGTTTGGAGGTTTAATTATTTAATTAATTAATTATTTTTGAGCAATAATTGTAAAAACTAGGTCCTTGGATTTTTGATAGGGGTGTTTGTCTTCAAAAGAAATGGAATAGCACCCCCTACATCCATGGACCAAGTTTCAGCTTAGTCGGGCAACTTTAGCCATGGGTTAGTCCACCCAGAGTGTCTGTTAGTCTAAAACAACAATTTTAATTGCTAAAGTCCAAACATGGCAAAAATGTAAAGTTGTAATAATGAATTAGAGGATGTGAAAAGGTGAAATGATGGTTAGAGAGAGCCTCCCTAAGCATAACATGACCCTTCCAACCTTTTCCAACCTTGTCTAACCCTTTTCCACTTCTCCTAAATAAAAAGTTACGCCCCCTGTTGACCGCCCATTTAGCACTGGTGGTCAACTCATGTGCCATGAAGAGATGCATCATCAGATGCCATGTTGTCGAAGACTTTTGGTCCTACAGGGCAGTGTTTGGCCCCAACACTTTATTTTGTAATTGGAATTTTCGCACCGCTGCGTGGGTTAATAATGTAATAGTTCTGCATGAGTCATGTCTAGGTCAGTTACCTTGGGATCGATTCATTGGGAGAGTTCCTTTCACCGAGGGTTTTTTATCCTCAGGTTATCAGTTGGGCTTTTCAGCTTTACTGATTTCCCTTGAGTTTTTCCCTCACACTTGCAATAAGTTTTCCAAGGTGGTGAACGACGTTCTAGTGGGATTATGTTTGGGTAACTATTATAGGGAATCATTGTAAATGACCATGCAAGACATCTTAGAAAGTTTCGCGGAATTCCGTCGAGTCTAAGTCAATTTTTTTTAATTAATTAATTTTTAATTAGATTTTCATAAGTTTGGAGGTTTAATTATTTATTTAATTAATTATTTTTGAGCAATAATTGTAAAAACTAGGTCCTTAGACTTTTGATAGGGGTATTTGTGCTCAAAAGAAATGGAATAGCACCCCCTACATCCATGGACCAAGTTTTAGCTCAATCGGACAACTTTAGCCATGGGTTTGTCCACCCGGAGTGTCAGTGAGTCTAAAACAACAATTTTGACTGCTAAAGTCCAAACATGGCAAAATGTAAAAATTTTAATAATGAGTTAGAGGATGTGAAAAGGTGAAATGATGGTTAGAGAGAGATCCCCTAAGCATAACATGACCCTCCCAACCTTTTCCAACCTTGTCTAATCCTTTTCCACTTCCCCTAAATAAAAAGTTACGCCCCCCTAGGGGGATTGACGTTTTTCCTAGTAGGGAACGTTGTAACTTGGTTTTAAGTGTGTGGGGGGCTCCCCTCTCACATGCTTTACCCTCATTTACCCCCCACGTCCCCTTCTAGAGTGCTCTCACACTCCAAATCTCACATCTCACTCTCCATTTCATCCCCCCATCCCAAGAGGTGTGCCTTCCAGGAGGTGTTACACCCTCCTCTTCTTGAAAACTCAAAAAATAATTTAAAAAAAATAATTTTAAACCTTTCCTCTACCTTGGCATCAATCCGAAGGCCTTCCACACTTATTTTGCTTGATCCCAACATTTCCATCCCTTCTACACCCTAGATCTATTTTGCAAACCCTAGGTGGTGCGTCCTAGCCTTGATATCTACTCTATTGTTTGGTGGTGGACACTTGGCATTGATCAAAGAGAGGTAGGGTTGCCTCTCCAAGTATAAATAGATCTCATTTCTCCTCCCCAACTCACCATATTTTGAGCTATTGTTATTCTACTTGATTTTCCACTCTCTCTCTCTCTATCATCCCATTTTTCCATAATTGCTCTTAGGGTTTTGGAGTAAGTACTCTCCAAGATCTATTTTCTTGATTAATAAAGAGAAACCTTTGGAGGACTATTGGAAGAGTTATGCACATGCTTTTTCTTGCTATATACATGAGGTAATCTTGTTCTAATATTTTGTTTGGTGATTGCATCTTTGGATCCTAACGTAAAATGTTATTTGGGTAGATCTAGTAATGCACATGCTTGTAGATCTATGTATCTTGAATGCTTAATAGGATAGAAATGTCATCTTGTTAATGCATGCAACATATTGTCTATCGTATGCCATCACTTTTCAAGATCTTTGCAGGTTTAGCTTCAAGGCATCATTGGGAACACCTCGATTACGAAAGATCCTTTGAGCCATACTCAAACTCCATCTCTTTCTCAACTTTACTCTTCATCTATATTGCTGTTCACTCTCATACATTTCAGCTAGCATAGCTTAGTTAGATAGGTCATTTCTATACACATTTTATCACTTTTTCTTGCGGGAAACTTTTGCCCTCAAAAGCAAGGGTCTCCTTTCACTTTTCTTGGTTGTGTGTAGCTTTGCTAGCAAGGGACGCCTTGCTGGTTTTGCAGGTATCAGATCTGGTTGAGAGGAGTCTTGGCTGCCCAAAGGACTTCCACACAACACCAAAGGGCCCTCCAAGGGGTTTGGTAGCTATCTCTCAACCCACCCTTTCTTTTTCTTGCATTTTGTACGTTTTTCCTTCTTTTACTTGTTTGTTAGAGGTTCATAGTGTAGGAGGAGAAGTGGTACGGCCTCCTTCCATTTTTGAGCCTTCTTTAAGGTAGGACGTGGCTTAGATCTTGCTTCTCTTTCCATTTTGAGCCTTCTTTGAGGTAGTATGTGAGGTTTGGAAGGTGAATGGCACCTTCTCAACCTAGGACGCGGGGTAGCTTGGTTGCTTGGTTTGCTTTCTTGTTTCTTCTCTATCTTCTTGCTTGCATTTGTTGTTGCTTGCTTATATCTACATCATTATTGTCTAACCTAAACAAGATAACTAATCACCTACCTAGTTGGGAGAGGAATACCCCAATAGGTTAGGCTAATCTCTAATGTGCTATTTTTTATCGCGCAGTTTGTAGCTAGGTCAAATGGCTAGAAGGTAGAGGCCAAACTGGCATAACAGGAACCTACCCCACCCAATGTCACCTCAATGGGGAGGTTCTTTCTATTTAGGGAGGTTAGGCCCAGGGGAGACGTCCCCGGTAACCTGGGGTTTTGAGGAGGCAAAGGTATAAAGGTCAAGGTAAAAATCCCTCCTCACAGGTTACCGTCAAGATCAGATAGTCCGGCTAAATAGCCAATAATGAAGTGTAGCTCCAAATGAGAACACCTGCCCGGAACAAGACAATAGCAAAACAATATATGCAGGCTATATTTTAATGGGTTAGTACTTCATATAACTATCTGATGTCAATAGATTAGCAATTATAACAATAGATATCAATGAGATCAACGTTTATCAATATAGCAGTGGAGTAATATCAATTCATCAATAAATATTGAGATGATGTAGCCAACAATGTATTTAATCAATCCCTTACTCAACAAATGCTCTTAACCATCATATAATTGCTTATCAACAGAAAGTGCTGCGTCAAGATGGAATAACCAAGTATGACGTCAACTTTATTAGGGTTAGTTAGTTAGTTAGGGTTTCAAATTTAAGAATTTTAAGAGTTGTTTCAATCACTTTTACTTCAACGTTGGAGGCTAAAGATCAGTGCCTAGGGTTATGGAGTCAAAAGGAGAAGGACGCACAACTTGAAGAGGATGAGATTTAAAGGACAAGAGGGAAAGGTTTCAAGGTGCTGCAATGGCAGGGCCTTGAAGATAGAATCCTAGGGGAGAGAGGCTCACCTCCGGTGTTGCTTAAGCAAGGCCTCGTGCTCTCTCCTCCTTCCCGGCAAACGGCTAGCTCAAAGACAAGTAAAATCAAGACAAGAGAGTTTAAAGAGGGAGAGTGTTGCAAAGGCAAGGCTCTTTCATCAAACCCTAAAAGGAAAACGACCCTAGGTGTAGATAACCTAGGCCTGGGATGTCCTCTTTCTCTTGAAATTTAAAGTACAGCTAGCTTAAGGGAGGAAGATAGAAGGAGTGTAGCAATGGCTAGGCTCTCTTCTTCTTCTTCAATGGCTTAAAAGGTTTTTCTATCAGGGGACATGAGACAACGACCTACTTGTGTGTTTGTCCCCTAGGGTTTTGATTCAACAATGTATACATATAAATAGAATGCAAGAAATTAAACTACAACCATTCAATCAAGAAGTTTTGCAGAAAAATACTTACAAATCATTAAGAAAGTAGCATGCAAACCCCAATTGTAAACCTTTCTTCAAGAAAAACACCATAAATTGCCAAAAATCTCTTCTCCAAACAAGTGCGCCTTCCTCAAAATAGCCAATAACCCTAATAGGGCGCAAAAATCAGACCTCACTATGAGAGTGAGTGATTAGTTACGTCAAAATGAGGGAAAAACTCCTCAATATATACTGGATCATGACCTTTAATTAAATTTAGGTCATTAAAAATAGCCGACAAGGCTACAAACCAAAATTATACTGTTTTTACATTAAATTGTCAAATCAAAACCCTAATTGAGCATAAGCAAGACGTCAAGCCCTACTGAGGGAGACGTTAGCCCTTTTTAGGGCAAATGTAGCATAAAATGACAAAACATTGGCCCTCTTTGGGCCTCCCAATCATGCCACACGTTCCAGCTGCCCTGTCAAGCTGTCACACGCTCAAGGTGACGTCAATGGCTCCTAGGTGACGTCCTGGGCCATCCAAGGGAAACGTTCCACTGGAAGTGGGTCACCCCGCCTAGGCCAGGCTCAGCCAAAGTGCCCCTGATGGAACGTCCTCTTCTTCCCAGGTGCAAAAGCTCGGTCAAACACTGCCTTGTCTTTGCCCTTGATGGGGTCCCAACAACCATCTGATGGGCTCTTCAGCCCCATGGAGGTCCGAACTAATCATCTTCCCATGTGTACCGGTCCACATGGTACCTGTTCGTCGGGCATGGTCTTGTACATCAAAAACTACGCCCTCCATGGGCTCATTAGTCACAGGGATCATAGCAATGTCAATCACATTTCATCATCAAGTTTATCAAACATATGCATAAAAGCCCTGATATATCATTCAATAGCTCAAAGACTCTACAAAAGACCTACAATACAAGGTTGAGAAAAAGGACAAGATACCCTATTGGGCTAGTATCCATAAGGAAAGGAAAGTTTCCAGGGGGTTTCTTCCAAGCCATGTAACGAGGTGAAGTGGTTTTAAGGGATGTCCAGACATATGGGTAGAGTGAGAGTCAGGGATGCATGATATTACCTGTGGGTGCCTTTGTAGAAGGCGAGCTATACCCGTCATGGATGCAAATTTTTCCAAGCTCCTTTTTCCTTTATTCTTTTCTTTATTTGCTTTTTCTTCTTCTTTTTCTTTTTTTATTCAAGGGCTAACCAGAGGACACTTCCTTGGCGCGGTGACCAGAGCTGACAGTGTTACCCACAAGTACTTTCACAGTGGTGATAAGGCTGGCTCGTGATGAGACCCCCTTTCCCTTGGCCATGCAACCAAAGGTCACTGCCCTGGTGTGGTAACTAGATGGTGGCAATGTCATGCTGTTAGGTACCCATGAACATAATAGGCTGGCTCGTGATGAGACCCCTTATCCTCTTGATTAGGTCTTGTTTGTTATTTTTTTAGGTCCCTCTTGTTTCTTGCTGAGAGGCTTTTTATTGCCTTCTTGGGGATCCCTAGGTGAAGCATCTCGAGGTTTCATTTTTAGGCTTTTATCTTTTACCAGCTGCTTTTACGTTCTGGGCCTTTAGCCCCTTCTTCCCACGAGATAAGGTGCGACCACACAAACAGATCATCCTAATGCCCAGATAAGGGGAATGGGACAGATGAGCGGGAGACAAAATGGAAAAGTGATGGTATGATGGGAGCGGATGATGGCTCTTTAGAAACCCCCCAGTGGCAGACCAAAACCTATGGGTACAAGCTTGCTAGGGCACCTGGTCAATCTCTCGAAGCATGGTCAAGTGGGTCATTGTAAGATCCAAGCAGTCGTCAGAAATAAAAGGAATTAGATGCATACATTTAAAGGTTATAATGATCAAAAGTGACACATACCATGATACCTGGAACAATTACCTCATGGAGCAAGAGTCTTTTCCGATACAAGACCAAGCCGATGGTGATGGATGCTGCTGCTGCTGACCAGACGAATCTGACGAAAGAAGAAAAGGATGGGTCCTCCAGGGCCATGCTCAGGTCAATCCTGCTCTCAGTACTCCATGTCTAAGACCTGTGGGCCTCGAGACATGATCTCCTAGTTATCCCTAGAAATCGGGGATAACACTATTGATCTAAATGCTTAGTATTTGATACACATGTTCTAGATCTAGATCAAACACCTAATAACTACCTAGCATAACCCTATTGGGCCTCTTAATCAACTAAAGTTAAATCTCATGCATGCTTATTTCTTTCAAGTGCTTATCTTTAGGCTCATGCTTAGATCTTAAATCTTAAATGTTTAAGTGCTCTAGAATTTGATGGTTTATTTCTTCATTGCATAGATCATTGATGTTATTGGCCACATGCTTAAAGTAACTTGTTTCTAAGTGGTTAAGTAAGCAACACATCTCTCTTTCTTTACACACTTAATGCTTTCATTCTTAATGCTGTCATACATGGTTTAAGTGTGGTTAATTCATTGCTTGGCAAGTTGTCCTTGCCCTCATTTGTTATTTTTTTTGCAAGCTATCTAATTTTGTATCTAGTGACTTGCGTTCACATAGCATATATGTGTTGATGCCTTTAAATTCATGAGCTTCAACAACATAACTTAAAGGACAAAGTGAGTTTCGGCCAAGTTACTAAATCACTCATTAAAAGTGTCATAAAACTCTCAAAACACTCTAATAATCACCTAAAAGTCTACCTAATCAACTTATTTACTTAATAGACTATTTAGGGTACCTTAGACCACCATCTTCACCATCTAAAACGAGGCTTGAGGAAAACAATGGAGGGTAGTGGCAGGGGATTGCCTCGTGGCGCACTAGGTGTGTGTCCTCTCCGGGAAGTACTCTTGTTTTGGGCTGACTGGTTCTGCTAGCATTGGCCTCGTTGCCATACTATCTTGAGCATCCAACAGTTATTTGGCAATAGGAGGAGGAGACTTTGGTGAAAGCTAATTAAAACTTGATAAATCTTAAGAAAGCCTAATAATTAAATCCTAGACCAAACTTAATAGAATACTTGGGGGTTTAATAATTAAGAGTGTGGATAATCTTTGATAATCTTAACAACTTTTGTGCTAAGTCTTCTAAATCTTCTTAAGTTGTTGTTGATCTTGCTCTTCATGATATTGATGTGTTGATGATGATCCATTGAATATGTGGTGATATGATGTAATGCTCTAGTCTTTTGATATCCTGCACACATAGAAGTTAAACTTGGTTAGCTTGTTGTTGTAAATCTATCATTCTTTAAATTGTAAATCTTGTAAGTGATTGTACATGATATTCTATAATTGGATTTATTCTTTTGTAATTTTTGTAAGTAATTTGTAATCTTTTGTAAAGAACCACCCTTGAACATAGTTGACCCCTTGCCCAATCTTTAGGCACTAGTCTTAGTTGACCTAGGGAGAAGGCTTGCTTTTCATGCTAACCCTTGCATCTTGCATGGTTGCCTTAGCATTTTAGGAATAGAATCCCCCAAACCTTGTAAATAATTAAAACTAACTTCTAGAACTTGATTTAATTCATTTAGTAACTAAGGTCTACCCCCTTTGGCTTCCCTATGAGTAAGCCTAGACGAAAGAGGTTCCAGTCAAAGTGACAACGTGGGCTGTGAACCTAGGCATTGTGCCTCCAAGGACACACTAAGTGAGCCGGAGTTAGCTCACGTTTGCAAGTGTGTATAAGGACGACAACACCCCCCTAGGGGGATTGGCGTTTTTCCTAGTAGGGAACGTTGTAACTTGATTTTAAGTGTGTGGGGGGCTCCCCTCTCACATGCTTTACCCTCATTTACCCCCCACGTCCCCTTCTAGATTGTTCTCACACTCCAAATCTCACATCTCACGCTCCATTTCATCCCCCCATCCCAGGAGGTGCGCCCTCCAAGAGGAGTTACGCCCCCCTCTTCTTGAAAACTCAAAAAATAATTTAAAAAAAATAATTTTAAACCTTTCCTCTACCTTGGCATCAATTCCAAGGCCTCCCACACTCATTTTGCTTGATCCCAACATTTTCCATCCCTTCTACACCCTAGATCTATTTTGCAAACCCTAGGTGGTGCGCCCTAGCCTTGAGATCTACTCTATTGTTTGGTGGTGGACACTTGGCATTGATCCAAGAGAGGTAGGTTTGCCTCTCCAAGTATAAATAGATCTCATTTCTCCTCCCCAATGTTAATATTATGGTAGCTGCGGGAGGTATTTACCTCCACGTGTGAACCTGACGAGAATAGAAGACTCTGGGAGCAAGAGAAACCCTAATGAGTTGGCTAATAACCCTAGAAGCTTTGTCGGCTCAAGAAGATAATTTATATTAGGCTATTAGCCTCCAAGAGAAGAAGTCGACTAGAAATTATAATAATATACTGAACAAACACTTATCCAGAAGGAGAAGTCGGCCCCAACAAAACTGGCAGAACTACTATAAATAAAGGGCGCCAGTTCTCATTTGCAGCATCTCAGAATTGTAGTTATGCAGTTTGGTGCGCACTGCAGTTGCAATCTTGTGCGCAGGTTTGGAGGAAGAGCTGGTGCAGTTGCAACAACAACAAGCTTTCAGTATTGGCTTGAATATCTCTTGGCTAGGGTTTGGGACTATCTGATCAGTCTTTTGTGTTGCGTTATCCTTGGAGAGAGGTGCGCTACTTTTTGTTTGGCTATCTAGCTTAGGGTTTGCTTCCGGAGGAATTCTCAGTCAAGGTTAAGGTGCTTGGAGGGAGGCTTCGACCTATGGTTGGGTGACGAAGGTATCGTCAATGGTAAAACGAGCACACCATCTTCTATATTCTAACTGGTTATGGGCCTACACCCCTTCAGTCAGTCTAAAACGCTGGAAGGAAACATAGCCGCTAGACATTGAGTTTGTTGAGGAACTGCCGCTAGGGTTACTAGCAGGAGCAGTTTCCAAAAGCACTGCAGCTAGGGTTACCAGCAGAAGCAGTTGCAGAAACCCTAAACCTCTTGTCGAGGCACCTTAAGTGACGAGATTGACCTAATCTCCGGATAGATCAGTGCGCCCTAGCCCAGCACATCTCCTGGTACTCTCAGAAGGCCAAGATGTGAAGTTTGGATTTCTGGTCAAATCTAGGGTTTGACCAAGTCAAGCAAGTGATGACGAGATCTATGAAGTCTGAGAACAAGCTAGATAGAGCCTCTAACTTTAGAGCATGGAAGACAAGGATTGACCTCATCCTTGCTAAGAATAAAGTGCTGGACATTGTGAAAGGAAAGATCGTGAAGCCAGAGTTTAAAGAAGGAGAAGAGAAGGAATCACAGAACGTTGC
>JASDQU010103362.1:223859-249174 GCA_032191745.1 Picea mariana | reverse complement strand
TTTTTAACAGTGGTGGCATGAAAGTTCTATAAATCGGTGGCTAGAGATCTTCTATAGATCAGAACCAACTTTAACTGAGCATAAAACCAAAAGACCTATCTTCATTGTGGTTGGGCACCATCTTCAGTGGTAAGGCTATTGCCAGGTATGCTTCTAATCTGCCTCTGTTAAAGGTTCAGATCTGAGTTATTAAGATCTTTCTTTACTTGCCTTTTGAACCACAGTCATATAGAATAGAGGTCTTGTATGATTAATGAACTACTGTTACACTTCAATACTGTTTGCTTTAGAATTGAATTATAAGATCTGCTGCTATATTTAAAAGAGTCTTTGCATCTCTGTTTTGATCTAAGAATCATTGTGAGTTCTGTTGCAGATCTATTTTAGAACACTGCTGTCATATATGTTTGAGAGTACTAATATCTCTGTTTGGATCTGAGTTTTAATATCTCATTGTTTGAGCTTACTAGCGTTGGATGAGCTTTGCCTTTTTAGATTTGTATTATAATTCTGTCATTACTGTTTATTAATCTATATGCTGCCATTGTTCCAGATCTAAAAGTATCTTTGTTTGAATTTTAAAAGGTGACTGCTGTTTTCCATCTAACCCTAATATTCTAACAATTGGGTCTATAGGCATTATCACCCACCTCCTCCAACACTTCAAAAGGACCATACTCCAAAGCCTTGATCTTCGTACGAGACCCTGCAACCTTTCTTTGTTTAAACTTTAAATGCACCTGTTACTGTCCTAATACACACTTGCAAACGTGGAAAAATATCAATCCACTTAGTGTGTCCTTGGAGGAACAATGCCTAAGTTCAAGCCCATTATCACCTCGACTTGAACTTCTTCCGTCTAGGCTTATTCCTAGGGAAGCCAAGGGGGGTAGACCCTGGTTGCTATGTGAGTTATTAGATTGATTCTAGCAGTTAATTTTAGTTTGTTAGAGGTAGGAGACAACTAGAGCAAGTGCGCAACTTCAAAGGAGACAAAACATGGAAATAAAGCCACCAATGGGCACTAGTGTGCAACTTTAAAGATGAAATAACTTGAAAACAAAGCCTCCAAGGGTACTAGTGCGCAACTTCAAAGATGAACTCTTCAACCACAACAATGCTCAATTAAGATGCTTGAAGTAAAAGTTGTAGAAAGTAAAAGAGCATAAACAACTTCGATTAGATTATGAAATTAAGGCTTAGGTTGTTGTGAGTAGATTTTAGAGTTGAAATTAGTGAGGTGAAGTTGCAATCCTAGACTAGGTGACTTCCCCAATACTCCTACCGCTTTGGCCAAAAGGATTGCTGGGTGCTCAATAAGCAAGGCAAACAAAGCCTTACCCTAGCTCCATAGGTCAAGCCGGAAAACTTGGGCGCTCAACAAGGGGGACACCTAGTGCCATGAGATCATCCCTGATCTAGCACCCCAAGTAGCCTCCACAAGCCCTCTTTTTGGTGGCAAAAGTTGTATCAGTAATGGGTGATCTAATTAAGCTAGGTAAATTAATCCCCCTAGAGCTACAAGTAAATTGATTTAGCAATTAAAAATTACTTGAGTTGAAAGCTTGAATAGATGAAATAACAAGTGCTTCATGAAAATGTATAAGAAATAAGATATGCCTCCAAGGGCTTAAGCAAGATTGCAAATAAAGGAAATGCTTCTAACTTATTGAGATATACACATGAACTTGAAAGGAAAATGAACTAGAAGCATAAACCATAAATCATTTAGCTAGCCTTACGATACTGAATGGGTGGCTAAGCCAATCCTCTTTGCAAGGTGTAGGCAAACAAGTAAGAAAATGAAATAACTTGAAAGGAAACTACTCTACTTGCAACCTCAACAAAGGCAAAAGATGGAGGACAAGCCTATCAGTTTTGAGCCCAAGTGGGTGAAAAGAAAAGCATAAAAGAAATAACTTGACTTGGAAAATAAACAAGTAAATCATAGCCACACAACCTTGCCTTAAGGACAAGTGGGGCAAACTTGAAACGAAAAACAAATGCTGAAAATAAACTAATGATTAGCCTTACAATTTTGCATGGGTGGCTAGGCCAATGCACTATGCAAGGTGTAGGCACAAGAAAATAAAAAAAAACGCAGAAATTTTATCTTAGAGAGAAAGTGCAAGCCCAAGAGACTCTCTTTGGGCTTGCTTACAATGAAAGAAGAAGGTAGAGTTGGGTGAATAATACCCCAACTTGGGAGGTTTCTCTTTGACATTTTAGGGCCCCAAATGGGCTGTAGCTCCTCCTTTTTGGTTCAGATATGCAAAAAACCAGCAAGCTATGCAAAAAACCAGCAAGCAAAGCTTGCTGGAAATGAGTTAAGCACTAGTTAGATCTATTATAGTTATTGAAGCAACTCTTAATGGATTTTGTAGATAAGACAAGGAAATAGCTCAAAGATGCATTCACCACAAGTACGCAACTTGCAAGCCAAGCTTGAAGGCCCCAAAGGAGAGGTGCGCAACTTCAAGGAGGCAGCTAGACCAAGTGCGCAACTTGAAAGGAGACAAAACATGGAAATAAAGCCACCAATGGCACTAGTGCGCAACTTTAAAGATGGAATAACTTGAAACAAAGCCTCCAAGGGCACTAGTGCGCAACTTCAAAGATGAACTCTTCAACCACAACAATGCTCAATTAAGATGCTTGAAAGATAATGCTTGAAGTAAAAGTTGCAGAAAGTAAAAGAGCATAAACAACTTCGATTAGATTATGAAATTAAGGCTTAGGTTGTTGTGAGTAGATTTTAGAGTTGATATTAGTGAGGTGAAGTTGCAATCCTAGACCAGGTGACTTCCCCAATACTCCTACCGCTTTGGCCAAAAGGATTGCAATTAAATTGCTAACTCAAGGCTGACTTGGACTCCTCATGGACAATGACCTAGCAAAATTTGTCCATTTGAGCTGAAACTTGGTCCAAGGGTGTAGGGGGTCTCATTCCATTTCTTTTGAGTACTCACACCCCTATCAAAATCCCCTAGGACCTAGTTTTTACATTTTTACATAAAAAATAATTAAAATTACCATTAATTGGGTAATTTTAAAAAATTAAAAAAAACTACTTAGACTCGACGGAATTCTGCAAGACTCTAGGAGATGTCTATCATGGTCATTTACAATATTCCTAGACCCTAGTCACCCATTGGGATCGATCATTAGAATGCCTTTCACCACTTTGGAGGATTATTGTGGGAGTGAAAAACTCAAGGGTAATTAAAAAGGTTGGTTAGGCCAAATTAATTACCTGAGGAAAAAAAACACTCGATGAAAGGAATTCCCTAATGATAAAGTCCTAGGCAACTAACCTACAATATGATCCATGCAGACCCATTACATTACTATCCCACGCAGGGGAGCGTAAATTCCAGTTACAAAAGGAAGTGTTGAGGCCAAAAATGCCTTGTAGAACCAGCAAGTCTTCAACTTTGTTCCACCATCAGGTACATAGCTTCATGACACATGGAGTTGACCCCCTAGTCGAAATAGGTGGTCAACAACACCCAAACTTTGTTTCTCACCTTGAATGTTTTCTCAATTTTGTTAATTATGTCATACTTGTACTTTTCCTGTGACTTTTTCAATGTCTCCTATGCTTGCAAATGAATCTGCCTCATCTTATCAATGAAAATTTCATCCTTCAATGCTTCTCTTGTGGTGTCTTCCCTCAGTCCTCATTGTAGTCCATATACAACATCTAAGGGCGAGGGTAGAAAATACCCAAAGCAAGTTTCAAAAGGGGACTTACTGGGAGAAGTGTGGACTGCTCTGTTATAAGAGTATTGAATATAAAACAAATTTTCATCCTACATCCTTGGAGGCTCGATTATAAATACTAAAAAGTTAAACCAATGTCTTGTTTACTACTTCTGTTTGCCCATTTGTCTGTGGATGGAAAACTGTAGATCTTTTCAACTTGGTATCCATCTTCTCCTAAAGTGTAGTCCAAATGGCATTGAGAAATCTAGTATCTCGATTTGAGATGATGCTCCTTCATATTCCAAAGTGCACCTATACCTTTTCAAAGAACATGTTGGCCGCATCTTGTCCCTTAATGGTCTTTTTACAAGGTATGAGAATGCACATCTTGCTAAACCTGTCAACTATCACAAATAGATAGTCATGTCCCTTCCTTTTTCTTGGCAAACCACCCACGAAGTCCATGGAGATGCTCTCTCATGGTCTAGTAGGTATAGATAAGGGATGGTATAAACCTCTCTTTCTGTTACTAAACTTGTTGGTACAACAAAGTATGCATACTCTAATAAACCAAACTACATCTTGCATTCTAGGCCAATACACACATCTCTGAATTGTCTTCCCAACACCAAAATTCCCTACAACTTTGGAGGTGCGAGGCTTTCTTATACACTGCAATCTTTCACCTTTAGGAACACATGGCTTGTCTAACTTGTAGAGCAACCCATCATGGAGATGATAGATAGCTTTATTGTCACCTCTTTAAAGTCCTCAACTTTTATGTATGCCTCTTTGTATACGTCATGGGTGAAAGGATCCATGTGCATAAGAGTTTCCAAAGTTGTGATCTTGGATGTGGGTGGCATAGACAACATGTCTGCCAACTTAGTAGTGTTTCCCTTTTTATATTTGATGATTAGATGAAATTGCTATAAAAACCCCATCCATGTGTAGTGTTTGGTTTGCTAGAGCTTACTCTAGGCCTCCAAATATTGTAGTGGCTGGTAACAATGTGGATGATGGTCTCCTTGTCCATCAGATAATGCTTCCATTTCTTAATGGCTTGAACCAGAGCATAGAGTTCCTTGTCATATGTAGGGTAGTTCATGATTCCACAATGGAACATTTTAGAATGATAGCATACCGGCTTACCTCCTTGCATCAAGTCCGCTCCCATAGCATATCCACTTACATCCATCTCCACTTTGAAAGGCTTTTGCAAATTAAGCAATGCAAGAACTAATGCTTGAGCGATCTTTCGTTTTAGCTCATCAAAAGCTTTCTATTGACTCTTTCCTTACTAGAAACTCTTATCACTAGTTATGGCATGGAGTGGTGCAGCCATCGCTGAACATGATGCCGTAAAATTTCGTAGGTATTGTGTTGCCCCCACAAAGCTCCTAAATTCAGTGACATTAGCAAGAGTTGGCCACTTGATGTTGGCTTCCATCTTTGTGGGATCTATCTTGAGTTCCCCTCCAATAATGTACCCCAATACACCAATGACAACTGAGCAAATTCACATTTCTTAAGGTTTGCCAGTGGTTGATGTTTTTTCAGGGTCTCTAACACCTACATGGGATCTGAGATATGTTCTTCCCAGGTAGAGTTATAAACCAATATATCATTTAACTACACTATTACAAATGAATCTAGAAAGGGATACAAATCTTCATTCATCAAACACATAAATGTAGTTGGTACATTACATAAACCAAAAGGCAATACCATCCATTCATATAGACCTTCCCTTGTCTTGAAGGCAGTCTTCCAGGTGTCTTCTTCTTTTATTCTTCCCTGGTGGTGTTGGAGCAGGCAATTTTGGGGTTCAACGCAACAAACGAGGATAAGAGCTAAGGAATGGACCAAGGAAGCAACACGCGCCAGGAAAGGGAAAGCAACGCGACAGAAGGGCAAAGGAAGCAGCGTGCCAGAAAAGAAGGAAGACTAGTGCATAGTCAAAGTAAGGAAGGGTTGGATCGAAGACCAACCGCGCGGAAGACAGTTAGAAAGTGGGCAAGTGGAGTCCACTTAGAATTAGGGTTTTTTAGTCATAATGTAAGGGTTTTTACCTAAGTCACATGGTTCGGGTTCTAGTTCGGACTCGACAAGGATAAAGTTCGATTCAAATTTGAATTTTTCAATGAGGTTCGGATAAGGTTTGACATTAGGTTCGTCTATATACATATTTTCAAAATATAAATATTTTATAACATATTATATATATTTCTAATTTTCATATAATAAATAACATTTAATATATTTATATATAATACTCTATAACATTGATATATATATATATATATATATATATATAACATATTATATAACATTTAATATATTTAAATTTTATATATAATACTTTCTAACATTGATATTAGTATATATATGTAATACTTAATAACACGATGATATAGAATATAGTTAATATAAATTAAATAGAAAACATCATAATACATATAGTTAATATATAATATATAACCTATGTATTGATATAATACATGCGCTATAAACTTTCTTAAAGTATGGAGATCAAACCCGTGAGCTGCAACATCCACCATTACCATACATTTCGCACTCTACTTTTTGTTCCATTTATTTTTTTTATGGTTGGGTTTGGTCGCTTGTCAAATTACAGTAATGTAAACGGAGTGGAATAAACCCTAACACAGTACGTATCCTACAAGCTATCCAAACAAAAACAATCACATTTTAAAAATTAAAGGATTGGCGCACAGTCACGAATCGTGGGAATATGAGCCGGCATGGTTGCATAATCAAAGGAACACTCGCCGACAGATTTGTAGTCACATTCCGAGTCTCGTCATTCCCCACTGGTTACCGAGAATTTAAAAAGGCCTTTCGTTCATCAACAACCCGACTGTATGGTTAGCCAACGAATTTCATTGCCCGGTTCTTCAAAAACCCTACTGCATGGTTACTCGACGAATTTCATTGCCGAACCTCAACGATTTGATCTTTTTTCTTGAGATTCGCCGAATTTCGAACCTCAAGGTTCGAATTCGACGAACCCTGTGACATAGGTTTTTACCCAGTTTGTAGTATAAATAGAGGAAGTATGAGGCAAATAGAAGATAATTGATAAATTGTGGAGTATCACTTTTGTATGAGCAAAGTACTTTGAGCATCATTTTGAGTCTGAGTCGAAGTATTTGTGTTGTTGAGAGCTGCGGAGCTCAGATGGAGTCAGTGTTGAGAGGTAATCTAAGTCACCTGACACGTCCAAAAGGGGCCAAGTGTCCATATCTGCGGTGTCCACGTGAAGACACGCAACGATACGTGTCGAACACATGATCAAGCCATGTCATGAGTGCAGTACACGTCACCAAACCGTGTCAGACACCTTCTTGAGGATGTGTCATGATTTTGAGACATGTGTCCTGTGTTTGGATGGAAATATTGAGTTGGCATTAGCCAACATGGATCTTAATGAACCAATGTTAGAGCCGGTCACTTTTGATGAGGACAATGAGGAGCCTCTTGATGAGTCATCTTCCACACCAACAGATGGAGCAACAGAGCTTGGATTGGGCATAGAGGACGAGGATGGAGGACAAGAAAATGGTAGTGATGTTGATTATGACATGGAGGAGGACTATTGACACTGACAATGACTCTAATATTTATGAGATATGAGATTCCTACCTATTTTGTATATAGATTCTACTCTATTTTGTATTTTGGAGTGGAATTCCCTCAGCATCTATGTAATACATTTTTATTTTGATGACATAAAGACTAAAGTTAATGAGAAATCTGCAAACTGCTATTTAGTATTTATGGTTCTATTTTATGGTTCATTCACATTCGTTCTAAATTCTAATGTTACATGTATCATATCATTGTATAATTTGTATCATGTATCAATATGTCTATGTTCTGAGTATGATGTTTAGAGTTTGATTGATTTGTATGATGTATCTTTTTCGGAGTTCATGATGTATCATTGATCAATATCTACTATCAAATCTATGTTGCAGGAAACGTCCCTACCTCCCCTGTTTCCCCTGTACAGTACGAAATGTGGAAATGGGTATGGTACGACCGAGAATCGCTGTCGGCTGTACCGTACGACGTTTCTCGAAAGGGAAACGCCGTACGGTACGATCGACGGCGTTTCCCGGCCGTACGGTGCTCATACGTCCAGGTTTCCGCAGATTTTAAAGAGGAATTAGGCAAAAAAAGGGGGCCATGGGGCCCCCAAACTGCCAGTTAGTTTTAGTTTTAAGGCTTTTTTTGCCTTCTCCAAATAGAATAAAGATGATTTTCCGTCTTTTTGTTTTAATTAAAAAAAGAAACTTCTAGATGCAAACCAAAACCCTAAATCTCCTTCCTTTGCTATAAGAAACCACTTGCTTCACTCATTCCTCACACTTTCATTAGCAAGAGGAGCTACCTACAACAACAAGAAGGAGATTGTGTGTGGTTTTAGTGAGCAGATTTCTTCTCTATTTGGTGAGTAGATTTATTTTATGTTTGCTTAGCAAGTTAGCAGATTTTTTTTTTTCTCTTGGTTTGCAATATACAATTTTCTGTTTTGTTTGGTGAACAGAGTTTTCATTTTCTTCTTTTCTTGCAACATTCATGGCTTCTCAAAGTGTTGTTTCATCTACTCCTAGAGCTGCTGAAGTAAGCAGGCAACAAGAATACTATCCTCTTTGGAGGCATGTTACCAGGGTCAAGGCTATGGGTGCCAGTGGAGATTCATGGGAATGGAAGTGCAATTTATGCAAGAAGGATAAGACCTTCAAAGGCTCTTACACAAGAGTCAAGGCTCACATTTTGCATGAAGGGAAGGGTATTGAAGGTTGTCCACATACCCTTGATCTGCAGGTGAGGGATAGATTCCATAAAGAGCATGATGATGCTCAAAAAATTAAGGATAATAGAGCAAAGATTGCTATGCATGGCAGTAGCAAGCATCCTCCTTCCTTGGGTGTTAGCAATGAGCCAAGGATTGTTCACGAAGCAAGGAAGAGGAGGGCGCTAGAGGTAGAAAACGAGATATCCAAAGGCCCTGGAGGATGAGGTGCAACTTTAGACAACAAATTGATGAAGATGTTCAACAACCAAAAGAGAGAAGAAACAAAGTCAAAAGTGGCAAGGGCCATATTTGCATGTGGCATCCCATTTAATGTGGTTCGGTCCCCCTATTGGAAGGATATGGTGAAGGGAATTAAGGAGGCTCCTCAAGGTTTCAAGGGGCCAAACTATGAAAAATTCAGACCAATGTTGCTGTAGAAAGAGAGGTCATTGATTCATGATATTCTCAAACCGGTTCGCAGCTCATGGACCAGCACAGGGGTTTCCATTATCTCTGATGGATGGACTGATACAAAGCTGAGGCCCTTGATCAATGTTATTGCATTATCACCAAAAGGAGCGATGTTCTTGAGAGCAGAAGATTGTTTTGGCGAGGTAAAAGATAGCAAATTCATTGCTGATATTTTAATTTCTGCTATTGAACAAGTAGGCCCAACAAATGTGGTGCAAGTTATCACAGATAATGCACCTGTTTGCAAAGCTGCAGGCTTGATTGTTGAGAGTAGATATAATCATATTTTTTGGACTCCTTGCATTGTCCATAATTTAAATCTCATTTTAGAAGAGATTGAGGAAAAAACTGAATGGATTAAGGAGGTCATAGGGCAAGCTAGGGAGATCATTAAATTCATCACCAACCACCACCAGTTTCAAGCAATGTATCAAGAATACTCCAAATTGGAGTTGCTCAAAGTTGCTGAGCAATGGGAAGAGGAAGGCCCCACATAAGGACAAGGAGGTGGCCACATGAGTGAAAAAAGCCTTCCAGAGGTTGTTTCCATCTTCTCAGCAAAGAGAGGTGAGGGAGGAATTTGCTTGTTTTGCTGCTGGATTAGAGGATTTTGCAGACATCTCAGCTTTGGAGGAAAGAAACACCATGAACCCTATTAAATGGTGGACTTGTCATGGGGAAAATGGTGTATATTTGCAAAGCCTTGCCACTCGTATTCTATCACAAGTGGCAAGCTCTTCATAAATAGAAAGGAATTGGAGCACCTATGGTTTCATTCATTTAGCGAAGTGCAACAGGTTGGGATCATAGAAGGATGAGGATCTTGTATATGTGCATTCAAACCTTTGCCTTGTGTCTCGCAAGGGTGAAGAATATACAAGTGGACCTCATAAAGAGTGGGATGTGGATGCAGAAAACCCTGACTTAGAGCTCTCTCTTTCTGCTCTTGATATTGTTGATGATGCAAGTGGAAGTGGAATTCAAGTTGCCTCTTCTTCCCATCGAGGATCTAGTTCTGCGGAACATGCATCTTGTTCTATTTTTGATGATGAGAATGAGGATCAGTATGATATGTAATTGTAGTTGCCTTTAGCTCATGTTTTTTTTCATTTTCAGCGCATACAACCTCATTTATAAAGGCTGATTTTGGATGCAAAGCCTCATCTATAAAGGCTAATTTTGGATTTTGCTACTTGCATCATGTAATGAATGATATTCATCATCTATGGGAGTTAATATGGACATGGCTTACCTTCTAAAATGTCATTTATGTGTATCATTATGTTTTTATTGCAATATAATGCTTTATTTTTTTAAAAACTCTCTCTCTCTCTCTCTCTCTCTCTATATATATATATATATATATATATTTTTTTAATTTTTTTATATACGGCGTTTCCCCTAACATTTCCATTTTTTGAGGGCCTGTTTCGTATCGTCCCGGTTTCGGAAACTCAGAAACGTTTCCCCATTTCGTGCAACTTAGCTATCAATATTTTGTCTATTTCAGTAATTTTTAACTTATATATATGTTAAAATTTAATATATATATATATGTGTGTGTGTGTGTGTGTGTGTGTGTGTGTGTGTGTCCTGTTTTCAAGGGTCATTGTGTCTGTATCGGATACCCGTATTCCTGTGTTCTCCGTGTCCTGTGTCTTCATGTTAGGTGACTTACGAGGTAATTGAGGGTTAGGTTACAGGCTGTGGAGCTTGGTGCGACACTGGTCAGCCTCACCAGTGCTAAAACTATGATGTAATGCGCGCAACGCTATTTTGATGAAGAATAAGAAATAAAGTAGAAGATCTTTGTGGACGTAGCCCAGTGGGGTGAACCACAGTGAAATGGTGTCTTTATGTGTGTTGTATTGCTTTTACATACTTATAAGCCATCTCGGGTGAGATTGCGTTGTGCACTCTGTGCGCAGTGTAGCCTTCTGGTTTACCAGAAGGGCTGATGGTGAATAGGGTTTTGTTGGAGAACTAAGGTAGAACCCGAGTCAACCCATACATCCAACAAATCGTTCCGTTGTCGGCTAGAACTCAGAAGAACAACCTGGAAGGGATCTGGTGAGAAGGTCTACGAAGATGTAGTGGTAGAAAGGAATGTTTAGGCCATGGAACCCTACAAAGCAAGAGATTGAGAGATGGTTGGAGACAAAGCAACTCGAGTTCGTGCAGAAAGATAATAGAAGCTCCAGATACACACCGTGCCAGTATCTGCAAAGGTATGTGTTTATTGATTTGCATGAGGCATATTTCTGTTATTTTCCAGATTTATTACAGGAGTGGATATTGAGGTTGAAGGATACTCATCCAACTAATTGAATAAATCTAGTAGAGTGCACTGCTGAGAACATTGCGCGGTTGGAAAGGGTTAATAATAAATTTACGTGCAATAGATTTTTGGTTAGACCATATTATTGCGGGATTTATTATTGAATTTGCAGTCGATACTACGAAGTCTTACATTGCTGCAGAGTATGATTTCTTGAAAGGACCAAGAGGGAGGTACATTAGGTCTCTTTACACATCAATTAAGATCTTATTGCATGATAAAGGTGTGATGACCATGGAATCGTACAACTAAATCACTCTACATGCATGGGGGAGCTGGGGGAAGCACCAAGGAAGATCTGAGATATGGAGAGGGCTTTGGACGGAGGTTAGAAGAAGGAAGCAATGGACCCCATAATGATGGATGAGGAACATGACAGGGAAATAATAAGGAAAGCAAGAGCGATGCGCAACAGACAACCCTATCAGTATAATATCAATAGTAAAAAGAGGGCAGTAGTCGAGTGAGAGGGCTTGGACAGTGATGAGGAAGAGGTAGAGGATCTCCGCGCGACAGGGCAGATTGAGGAAATCTTGCGCGCCACATATGAGAGGAAAACCAGAGGTCAGGTTTCCGACGCAGAAGAAGGCTCTCCATTCAAAATCCGAATTAGTGTGGAACCGACAACCCCTTGTGCGACTAAGACATCTGAAGAAGAAAAACCGATTAACCAACAAGTGATTAGTGGTAGAAAGATTTTTACAAGACGTGGGTCCAGTGGAAACTAAAGCAGAAGTGTCAGTTCAACAAGTAGCAGTCAAGTATTTACACCGTGTGGAGGTGGTAGTACAACAAACTTCATAATGGCAGGACAAGATCCAACTGTTAGGTTACCAAAGTTCCACGGAGAAGGGTCAGAGGACCCATAAAAGCATTTGTTTATCTGTGAGAAGATATGGGCAACTAAGCATATTACAGATGAGGATACAAAGGTTGCGCAATTGGCAATCACATTCAGAGACCACGCATTAGACTGGTACATGGGTTTCGCAGCAAATAATCCAACGGGAACACGAACAACTGTAGCAGAAGTGAAGAGGCTATTAATCAATGAATTTGAGAAACCAAGTTCAGAGGATCAATTCATGATTGAAATGATAGAGATTAAGTAGAAACCAGGAGAATCATTCAAGGAGGTGGACCAAAAGTTCAAAAGACTAGAAGGTAAGTTGAAGTACCCTATTACTGATATGCAACATAGACATTTATTTGTTAAGTCTTTGTTGGCACATTTGAAGTATCCTTTGAGACAACAGAAGTTCCAAAGTCACGCTGTGAGGAAAATCAATATAAGAAGACAGATCCAGTTGTCGAAGAGCTGCGACAAGATCTGAAGAACTTAACATTTCAGTTGAATCAAAATAAAGGTAAGGAGAAAAGAGAAGATGTCTGGTGTACACTATGCAAGACAAAAGGTCATCATAAGAATGAGTGTCCATTATTTGCGCAGTACATAGGAGTAGGTATGCCAAATCCTTTATCTTTCGGTGGACCATGGTGTGAGATATGTAGAACACATGGGCATGATCCCTATCATTGTCCCATGATGCAGAAGTATCAGACAATATCGGAGAGTACATTTTGTAATTTTTGCAAGTCAGTTGGACACGAAGACAAGGACTGCAAAACTTTGGAGATAATGAAGGAGAGAACATTAGATGCATATAGGGTGCAGGCCGAGTTAATGACAACACAACCTGCACAACAACCACAATATAATGCGCAGCAACCACAATATAATACTGCACAACAGTATCAAGCACAACTGTAGTATAATAACACGCAATAGTTTAAAGCACCACCACAGTATAACAACACGCAACGATGTGCAACACCACCACAATACAATAATGCACAATTGTAGTACAATCAAGGACCTCAGTATAATACACCACGCAAAGATAATCAAGGTAACATAGGAGGCTATAGAGGAGGTGGTCGCGAAGGAAGAGGCTTTGGAGGAGGATGAGGACCAGTAGTTTGTCACAATTGTCAGAAACCTGGACACTATGCAAGAGATTGTCCTCAGACACCTGCGACATGTATGTATTGTCGCGCAATAGACCATGAGGCAGAAGACTGTCTGACACTTTTGGTGAAGATACAGGACAAGAGGATCCAGAACAATCAGAATGTACAATGGATTGCTGTGGAAAACATAGTAGAGGATGGGAAAAATATCAACATAGTTACTAGAGGTGGAGCAAAGACATGAGAAGATGCAACACACAAGGATCAGGATCAGTACCTGTGGGTCAAGAAGAATACAACGCCTAAACATAAGTTTGATGCGCAGAAAGAAAAAGAGATATTCAAAGAAGCTAGGCAGGAGATTCTGAAAGAAAATACTGCGTCTACTTCAGGAACAAAACCAGTAGATGAGATACCGGTGTATGACATGCCTCCATTATTTGACCAGACCAACAAAGAGCAACCTTCAGAGCAAGTAACTTAAGAAACTTTTTGGGGTCATGTGTAAAATTGTTGAATGATAAAAATTCTTTACAAGTATTGTAGAATCTGTTAGAAAAGTGTAATTCTGGGCAAGAATGGGTAAAGAGAGTGAATTAGTTCTGTAAGAAGAGAAGAACAAGTAGGGAATTCAGGTTGAATGCAAACATTGGAGATTTCAATATGGGGGATATCATACTAGACTTAGGGTCTGAAGTCAATGTTATACCAAAGAAGACATGTGAAGCTATGGGAGAACCAACATTAGGGTATTCACCTATCCAGTTGAAGTTAGCAAATCAATATAGAGTGGTGCCAATTGGAAGATTGAAAGGGATTCCAGTAGATCTAGATGGTGTGCGCACCATGACAGACTTTGGAGTTATTGACATAGTAGATAATACTTCACCATATCCAACATTGTTGGGTTTGGATTGGGCTTTTGATAACCAGACTATTATTAATTTGAAGACTAGAAAGATGATCTTTGAATCAGGGGAGTACATAGTTATTGCGACATTGGATCCCTTAGAAGGAGGAAGGTATGTGGAGCTTGCGACAAACAATTTTATTACAGAGGATGTAAATCAACTGTATAGAACTACCGCGCGCGAAGAGGATTACATCAACCCAATTGCAGATGGAATGCCGAGTTGGAGGAATATTAGTTCTTGTGCTTCAAACTCTGACACAGGACTGGAGAACTGGCAGCAATGACTACATGAATTATCCACAGGAAGATGTGCCAGAATGACGTGCGAACTAAGATGGATTGGTTCATAGGTAAGAGAGCCTCCTACTTTTTATGGTCTGAATGACTTAGAATAATTTTTAATGAAGTTTGAATTAGAAGTAGTATAAAACCAGAGATTACTAGCATTAGATATTGCTTTGAAAGCTACAGTTGCCCGTTGGTGGGGTACACATAAGGAGAAGATCAACAACTGGTTTCAGTGCAAGAGGTTACTGCGCATCCTATTCGACGCAGAGCAGGAACATAGATATGAGGAGAAATATGATGGAATTGGACAACCTAAAGAACATGTAGAAAGATGTATAATTCAATGAAAATTTGTACCACCAGAAGAATGGCCACATCATTTTATTCACACATTAGAAGGCATTCCAAAGAACTGGTACACATAACAGGAACAATGCAGAGAAACTGCAAATTAGGAAGAAATACAATAGAATTTTGTGGTTACATTTTCCTTTCAGCATGAAACTCCAGAAATAGATACCGCGTTGAAGGTGGTAAGAGACATGATATTTGAAGAACCAAACTTTGAAATAATCCCAACATATCAGAATCGGACCAGACAGACAGTTAGACAGTTGCTACACTTTTATCATGTCGCTGAAGAAGAAGATCAACAGAAGAAAACCCACGCAATATCCAGATCCCAAAAATTGAAGGAGAAAGGGAAGTAGAAGGGCCAAAGCTAAATTCAAAAGATTATGCTACACCCCCGAAGATAAAAAAGGTAAACATTGGAACTGCAGAAAATCTAAGATTGCAAGCATTGGAGATTATTGGGATAATCAGACAGTAGAAAGAATTACATAATTACTGCACGAGTACAGTGATTTGTTTCTAGCGACATTTTCAGAGATGAAGGAATTAGTAGGAGAACTAGGAGAGATGAAGATCCCCTTGAAGCTAGAAAATAGACCTATCAGACAGAGACCTTACAGGTTAAATCCAATGTATAAGTAGAAGGTGAAGGAAAAAATTGACAGGATGTTAGAGGTTGGTGACATAGAACCGGTGGAAGAATCAGAATGGATCAATCCTATGGTGGTGCAAGAAAAGAAACAAGGGGGGATTAGGATTTGTGTAGATTTGAGAAAATTGAATGATTCTTGCCTACATGATTCTTTTCCTACTCCATTTACAGATGAAGTGTTGGAGAATGTAGGAGGTCAAGAAGCTTATTCATTTACAGATGGGTTTTTAGGATATCGTCAGATCAGGATAACACCATAAGATAGACATAAGACTACATTTGCTACAGAATGGGGATCATTCCAGTATACAATTATGCCATTTGGGTTGAAGAATGCGCCAACAATTTTTTTAAGGGTAGTAGTAGCAGCTTTTAAGGAATTTATTCACAAGTTTTTGGAGGTTTACTTGGACGATTGGACAGTGTTTAGTTTATTAAAGGATCATGTTGAAGTGTTAAGACTAATGTTAGACAGATGTAGACAACGTCATATTTCGTTGAATATTAAGAAATGTATTTTAAGCACACCTTTTGGTATTTTGTTAGGGCATGTGGTGTGTAAACAGGGTCTGCTGGTTGATCCTACTAAAATTGCTGTCATAGTTAACTTACCATCACCGAAGTCAGTATGCCAGTTAAAGAGTACACTTGGCCATACAGGGTATTACAAGAAGTTTATAAGGGGATATGCACAGATTACTGTGCCAATGGAGAAATTGTTGAAGAAAGACACTAAGTATCAGTGGAATGAAGAGTGCCAACGAAGTTTGGATATTTTGAAAGAGAAGATGGTTACTGCGTGTTAACCCCTAGATTTTCACCTTTGAAAATATTACGGGTTAAGAGCCAACATGCAACATTTTGGCCGGCATACTGAGATTTCCCTAGAGTTTAGCACTTATGTTGAGCAGGAGGTTGGTTCCCACACGAGGCAGGTACATGATCAATACATGGTTGCTTGGTTCAGAGTATGAGTCTACTTGGTTTCCATGCATTTTGAGAGAGGTGGATACATACAACATGTGTTGCTATTTTCTAGGAGACACGGTTTGAGTGGGTCTCTTAGCAGTTTGAGGCAGTTCTGAGCATACGGTACGAGTCCTTGCAGGATTCTAGGCCCGATGATACTTTTCTAGGCGACATGCAGGAAATTTCTATTTTTAGCAGGTTTTTCTCTAGGCACCAGATTCAGATTCTGAGAGCGCAGTATTGATCCTTAAGACATCCAAAGTTTTATGGACCTTTTCCAGGAAGATGTGGCCCATATTGTTGTTTTTAGCAAGTCGAGCACCAGGACTCGCATGTCGGTTTTGATCGCATAATCAGATCCCTTGCAAGAAGACGAGATCAATGAGTATAAAGTCAAGGGCATTCAGAGAACTTTCTATTTTTAGCAGGTTGAGCACCATGGCTTGCATGTTGATTCTGATTGCGGATTTGGATTCCTTGCGGAAAATCGAATTCAATGAGTATAATATCATGGACATGCGAGGACTTTCTATTTTTAGCAGTGTCTATTTTTAGCAGTAGACACATGATGGTGCTCGCCCAATCATGCTGAGCATTTGTGGAAAGTTTGGGTCAGTTTTGACAAGTTTCAAATTTTTGGGACCGGATGGATATTTTTAGCAACTGCTATATTTAGTAGGTCCAGTCATCATCCATGCAGTGCCAAGTGGCATCCTCAGAGGTTGACATGTGGCAGCTCTACAAAATGATGTGGCATCCACCTAAGCTAGGGCACATATTTCCAAATATTCGAGCATGTTATAATTAATTAATGATGGGAGAAGGGGTCACATGAGTTTAGCCCTATAGTCTCCCTCATGCTTGAGTTAAAATAAACTTCAGTCATGTGGCAGCTAAATAGTAAATATATCCTTCACCTACCCCATCACTCCAGTTGACTTGGGCGCTTTTCTCACTCTCACTTTAATCGCCACTCACTCCATTCATGTGTCCTTAAATTAGTATGGCACACTCATTATCCCCTCTCCATGCATTCAAACTCACATTCACTTATCTCACTACTCCTCTTCCACATCCACTCAGACTTTGTTTTCTGCCTTTTCACATACATCCATCATGCTCCTAGTCCCTATTATTATCCTCCTCATGCGTCCTCTCTTCTTCCCTTGGATGTGCACCCTCACTAACTATATATTGGAGGCTTGCCATTGGTTATTTTGTCGGTTCTTGCAGTAGCAACATAGTGTCTCTCTCATTCTCTTCTCTCTATCTCTAGTCTAGTGGCTCCTCTTTGAGAAAAGTAGTCATAGTACCGGTTGTAGGCTTGCTAAGTGTGGTGCAAACAGTCCTCTTGTAAGCTTCATCAATAAAGAAGTTTGTGTTTGTCTTCAAACCTCTTTTCTTGGCGGTATTATGGTAAATTTGTGATCTGATATGTCATTTTCTGAACTGTTCATTATGGTTAATTCTAATCTTTTTGAATAGTTTTCTTCTTCTTTTCCAGTCTATTATCATTGTGCTAATCCTGTAGGTTCCCTCCAAGCATAGAATATTTTCCTCATCGTTTTGGACTGCTTTTACACGCTGTCCAATATCGAACAACTAGCTGTTTTGTAGGTTTTATACACAGAAATCAGACTTAAAGGCAATAGCAAGGTGCTTCATTGTGCCTAGGGTCTCCTCCCAGAGGCTAGCAACCACTAGCCCAAACACAGAGGGGTTTGGCCAGTGACAATTGGGGCCATTACTCCTTTAATTAGCCAGGTTTTCATTGCTATCCTAACACCATTATCAACTCAATTGGAGGGTGGAAATTTCTGCTAACACTGCGCCAATTTTAGTGTTTCCAGACTGGGCCAAAGAATTTCATGTGCATGTGGATGCATCTGCAATAGCATTAGGAGCAGTATTGAGTCTTGACACAACCGGGAGAAGGTGATATAGATCACCCAATTGCATTTGCAAGCAGAAAGCTCTCATATTCAGAACCGAACTACAACACTACAGAAAGGGAAGGATTAGCTATGGTGTATGCATTGCAGAAATACAAACATTACTTGTTAGGGCGACATTTCAATATGTTTACAGATCATTCTGCTCTCAAATATTTAGTCAATAAGCCAGTGTTGGGGGGGAGGATATGCAGATGACTACTTTTGTTCCAAGAGTTTGACTTTGAAGTTGTGGTGAACCCTGAAAGATTGAATGCAGGACCAGATCATTTATCCAGGATAACTAATGGAGAAGAACCCAGTAGCTTGGAAGACAACTTCCCAAATGCACAATTGTTTTCAGTACAGATACCTGATGAGTATTTTGCTGACATTATTGAGTTTTTGAGTACATGATTTGCACCAAGAGAATTTACTACTGTGCAGAAGAAAAATTTGGTGGTCAGAGCTGCAGAGTACCAATTGAGTGCAGGTCATTTATACAAGCTTGGAGCAGAGAATATTTTGAGATGTGTGATGGAGCATGAAAGGCCTATCATTTTAGCAGAAGCCCATGAAGGGATTGTTGGAGGACACTATTTAGGGAAAGCCACTGCGCAAAAGGTATTACGCACAAGATTATGGTGGCCAACAGTTCACAAGGATTCAAAGGAGTACTGTCAGAATTGTGATGTTTGTCAGAGAGTTGGAAAGCCATCCAGGAGGGATGAGATGCCATTGATACCACATGTAACTTTGCAAGTGTTTTACAAGTGGGTAGTAGACTTTGTAGGTCCAATTAATCCACCAACAAGAAGGCCAAGAGCTAGATATCGACATAATACTTGACCAGATGGGATGAGGCAACAACAATGAAGGATTGCAGCGCAAAGACTGTTGCGCGCTTTTTATTTGAACATGTAGTGACAAGGTTTGGATGCCCAAGAATATTGATGAGTGATCAGGGGACTCACTTTATCCACAGTACAATCCAGACAATGATGGAAGAATTTGAGATACATCACCAGAAGAGCACTCCTTATCATCCTCAAGCGAATGGGACAGTAGAAGCGTTCAACAAGATATTGGAGAATGCCTTGACAAAGATTTGTAATGTAAACATGGATGACTGGGACTTGAAGGTACCAACAGTGTTATGGGCTTATAGAACTACATGCAAAAAGCTAACATGGCAAACACCTTTTAGATTGGTGTATGGACAAGAAGCAGTATTTCTCTTAGATTATTTGATACCAAGTCTGCGCATTGTAGCAATTACAAAGATGGCAGAAAGAGGCGCAACACAAGAAAGATTAGCTCAACTCATGGAATTGGAAGAAGATAGAATTATAGATGGTTTCCATCAGGAGGTATAGAAAGCAAAGGATAAAGCCTGGCATGAAAAACATATTAAGGAAAAGAACTTCAAAGTAAGAGATCTGGTTCTCCTCTATGACAGTAAATACTTGTAGCACCCAGGGAAGTTCATAATGCATTGGCTAGGGCCATATGAGATAAAGTCTGTCACAAATGGAGGTGTTGTGCAGCTGAAGGACTTAGCAGGCAAGGAAATGCAAGGAGTGGTGAATGGTAGTCGACTGAAACTGTATAGGGACAATCGACCTACCAACCCTCAGTAATCACAGTGCAGAAAGTAGAATTGTACAAAATGTATATAGTAGGAAGAAAAAGAAGAAAAATAAAAGAAAAAAAAATAGAAAAAGAAGGAAAAGAAGAAAAAAGTAGAAAAATGAAGAGAAAGCCAAAAATAAGTAGTTAGAGGAATAAGTGGTAGACAGACATTTGACAATTACAACGTGCAACAGATAGCAAATTGATGCGACAAAATTAAGGAGACTGCACGTAAGAAAAGTAAACACTGCGCGACGAGATGAGAAATGTCCGGAAAAGTGAAAAACTGGTGAACGGAAAAGAAAGGGCGCGTCAGAGCATTAATGGCAGAGTATATAAAAAGGGAAAAGAAGGGAAAACACAAAACACTTGTGATTTTTGAGCAAAGGAGTGACAGAGCAAACATGGTGCGAGTGAGTAAGAATCTGTGAAGAACCCAACCGAGATTTGCAGTCAAGTTTTCCCGAGTTAAGAAAATGGCGCTGCCAAAGTTCGGAGGACCAAGTCAGTTCACGCAAAGGACCCGAAGCACTAATAGATCGCTGGAAGAAACGACCAGAGTGGTCGATGTGGACGGAATTCCAACTACAGAGATTGAATCCATTAGTCCGACGCGGATCGAAGAAGAAAACCCAGAAGAAGAAACAACGAAAGTCAGCCAAGCAACGCATGAACGAAACCCTAGGATGGAAAAACCCTAGCATCGAAAACCCAGGAACGACGCACAAAGAGGATGAACAGGGTGTGATGACGTCAATGATAAAACAGACTTAGACAAACCTACAACAGAGGAAAACCCAGAGGTCGAGGATGATCGCGTCACAGATGAGGAAATGTAGGAAGAAGAAATCCTAGAAGAAACAACAACAGGGCCGTCGAGGAAAAGGGCAGCAGTGGCATCAACGCGCACACAAACACAGATTTTTCTATCAGTGCCACACATTCTCGTCTCAGTCGTCATTGTGGAAGATATGTTGGGATTCGTTGCCAAGTTGAGGTACATCGATCATGATGTGACAGAGGTCACCAAGTTCCCAGAGCTCGTGCAGGAAGTGTATATGGAAAACACGGGGTCAACCTCGAAAGGAATCCCAATTATGGAACCTAAACAGTGGATAGCTGGACTTTACAACTCTGGCATAATGAATCTGTTGGAAATCCCTCACTTCGGCAGGGAGAAAGACGTAAATGCATGTGTTTAACAACTTTTGGCACGCGTACATGGAGGATTTTTATGGATGGACAGACCTGTCCAGATCGATGTCAACCTAATTTCCAAGCTGACAGGACTACCAATAGATGGGGTGAAGTCAGAGCAATACCTCGATGATAAAACGAAGGAGAAAGCCATTGCAGAGGAAGTGAAGGCAACATTTGGCACAAACAGAGGCAAGAGAGGGATGATCATTAAGAACATCAATGACCCAACTACCATATTTGCGATAAAATTAATGGCTTGCAAACTACTTAGAAAATGTCGCAAAGAAGAGGCAGCTGCAAGAGTGGTCGTAGCAGTTGCGCAGTGCGCAAAAGGAACAATTCTAAGTTGGGCGTCGTATCTGCTCAACCTTTTGTTAGAAGACTGCAAAGATGCGCAGGATGCTGGAACGAAGTTCCACTATTCTTGGTTGTTGATTTTGATAGCCTTGGAGGCATGGGAAAATCCAAAGTTTTCAATGTTTTGTGAAAGAACAGGAAGGTGTGGCGCAACGAGATATGAAACCCTGAGACACAACACAGATGCCAAGCAAAGAAAAGCCAACTCAAACATTTTTGGCATGTACATTCAAGAGATGCAGGAAAAGATTGCAAATACACAGAGAATTCACCTGAAATGGTGAAGGAGCATGAAGGGATAGCCAACTTTAAGGCATCCAGGCATAACACATGGATACAAGCAAGAAGAGACCCTAAGAAAACATGGCTCAGGATGCACTATTGCATAACCGCAGAAGAAGTCTAGTGGGTACTGGCAGAATGGCCTGATCAATGGAAGGTGCCAGTAGCAGTTAAGAAAGGAGCAAAGGGTAAGGAGCAGGTAGAAGCTAGCACATCACAAAAGTCTAGTAGCCCAACAACAAATACTAGAAAAGCAGTCGAGCGCAGCAAACCCACAGCTACTGGTACAACAACAAAGAAACCTAGGAAGAAAGAAACAATACCAAGAGCCTCAGTGCTAGGAACTGACAGCGCAGAAGGAGCAAACAGGGAAGCGCAAAAGAAAAATGAAATCCCAACACAGGAGACAAGGACTGGAAATACACCATAGGCAACAAAACTTGTGCAAAAAAAAAAGAGGAAATCAACCATGCAAATGGGAGAACAGAGAAAGAAGATGAAGGCATAGAAGAATCCCATTGAGCTCACAATCATACAAGACGACGCAGGGTTAGTAGCAGACAAGGTACAAGACCGAGGAGAAGAAGCACTCTATGTCACATAATCTCAAAGAGAAGAACTCATGAAGAAGATAATGGAAGTCAAAGAAGTTTTGAAGAGCTTACAGCTCAATGTCACACAACAAAGAAGTACAGCGCAACAGGTACCAATACATGAAGGAAAGGAGACAATTCAGACAGAAATACTGGGAAGTGCGATGTTTAAAATAAGTCAAAGCATGTTACAAGTAGATGAGGAAACCGTGCAGAGACCTTTGAAGGATGTGGAACAATTGGACTTGGCATTATCCAAGATCCTAGCAAAAGCACTATATAAGTTACAGATGAGCGTGGCGCAATAAGTGCAATCAAGGGCAAGGACGGACGCAACCAATTTGGAGACAACCAAGGAAGAAAAGGAGGTGCTAGAGACCGTCCTCAAAGAAGTGCAGATTGAACATGAGGAGGATAAACGACACACAAATAAATTGGAGTAAAGACTTGAAGAAGTCCTCCAAACAATTCCGGATAGCGCACTAGCAAAAGAACTCAATGCAAAAGAAAAGCTAAAGAGGATAGTGCAGACAATGGAGCGATATAAACAGGAGATAGTCTAATTGGTTGGGAAGATGACACCAACCACACCTCCAAACGTTAGATCAGAGAGGGAGCAACATGCAATAGAACAAACAGATAGGATTGCGTTGAAAGTCAAAGAAATAACAGAGCCTTACGAAAGGACCACTCATATATGGACGAGCCTAGCAGAAGATGGAGGGATCCAGCAGTTGGATCAGAGGGAAGAAAAGTTGAATGCCATAGTCCAGGATCTAAAGCAAAGGCAGTAGACAATGCCTATATCGGAGAGACCGAGGGCTGCATGAGAGATGAAAAACTTGCAAGCAGAGGTAAGGGCCGCGCAAGAGGAAAAGCAAGCACGACAAGCTCAGTTGGAGCCACTTCAGGAGCAAGCTGAAAAGATGATAGCAAAGCTAGAACTAGAGAAAAGTAGATTGGAACAGGTGCACGCGGAAAGTAGAGAAGTGTTGAAGGAGCACATCACAATGTAGGTGGTGGAGACCCTGACAGAGAAGAGTGCACAGACCAAGACAGAAGTGGATGAACTAGCAAAGAAGTTCCAGGAATTGGAAAGATCTGTACAGGAGACACACACTGCCTAAGTGGCTCGGGACAAGCCACAGGTTAGTGTTGGGGGCCTGTTGGAGCAGGTGATTTTGGGGTTCAGAGCAACAAACGAGGATAAGAGCTAAGGAATGGACCAAGGAAGCAACGTGTGCCAGGAAAGAAGGGAAAGCAACATGACAGAAGGGAAAAGGAAGCAACGCACCAGAAAAGAAGGAAGACCAGCACAGAGTCAAAGTAAGGAAGGGTTGGATCGAAGACCAACCGCGCGGAAGATAGTTAGAAAGTGGGCAAGTGGAGTCCACTTAGAATTAGGGTTTTTGAGTCATAATGTAAGGGTTTTTACCCATTTTGTAGTATAAATCAGTGTTGAATATATCTCCGATATATCGGAAATGTTGGTGACATTTTAACCTTCCCGAAACTTTCTGCAGAAAATGTCACGACACATCCGACACAATGAAAGTGTCGCGACACGTTCATTGTGTCGCGAGAATTTGGCAAAGTGTCGCGGGTCGATGTATTGTGTTGCCCTGCTGAGATGACCCGTGAAATTTTTTTTGCGTGAGGGGTTTTAGAGGCCGCGGCTCCTTTTTTTTTGTCATTGTTTCATTTGTGAAGTGTGAGAGAGCTAGAGAGGTGTGAGGGAAGTCATTGTGCATCTATCCAAGGAGGAGAAAGCCAAAGATCTTGCTTCCATTAGCGCCAATGGAGAGATCAAGATTTCCAGGTATGATCAAAAACGTTTTTCTTTTGAAGATTTGAACTTTGTTTTTTAAATTTTTAGAGTTAGGCTGGGGTTTGCAATGTGCCTCTTATTGTTGTTTTTGAATGGAAGATTCAATCATTCTAATTCATCTATCTCTTATTATTTAACCTTTGCATTATCATGTGTTTATTTTGTTTTTTTTTGTGCCATAGGTTTAATATTTTCATCTAAAGAAAATGCCGAAGGCATTGGATCCAATGTGGGTGTATGGTGAACCAGTGCAACTTCCCAATAGATAAGTATCAACATGCAATCTTTGCGGCAAAAAGATTTTTGCAAGAATTAGCCGCTTGAAATACCACCTTGCCAAAATCCCTGGGTTTGATGTGGATCCTTGTCCAAACAGTACCCTAAAAATTGTGCATATTGCAAACTGATCACTCATTGATATGGCTAATAAGAGGGATGCGACCGAGGCTCGCAAAAAAGAACTTGCACGTTCCACTGCAAATAGATACAGTGGAACAAGTGCCTCTGAGGGGGGACCAGTAGTACCACAATCCCACTCCTCAGCCACAGGGCCCTCAGCTTCTGCAACCCCCTCATCAACCTCATCTTACTTTGTGATGAGGTCAACACCTGGGGGGCAACCTTCTATTCGGTCATTAATTAAAAAAAAAGAGACGGAGGAGGCCGACAAGCTTGTGGCCAAATGTTTTCTTTGGAGTGATATACCTTTTAACATTGCCAATAACCCCTTCTACCATCCCATGTTTGAAGCTGCTGCAATTGTTGGCCCGAGGTATAGGGGCCCTCCCTATCAGGATTTGAGAGGGCGTCTCCTTCAAGGGGAAAAGGCCAACTGCACAGAAAGATTAGCTCAGCTCAGGGAAACATGGAAGACCACCGGATGCACCGTGATGTCGGATGGGTGGACTGATGGGAAGGGCAGATCAATTCTAAACTTCTTGGTTAATTGTCCCAAGGGGACAATGTTTATCAAAAGTGTTGATGCAAGTGCATATACAAAAGATGC
>JASDQU010103362.1:179344-220168 GCA_032191745.1 Picea mariana | reverse complement strand
TATTTACTATTTATTTACCATCACTAACTATAGCTCTCAATGTTCATACAGGTTAAGTACCCAGTGCCTTAATGACTTGGTATATGTCTACTACAATCTAAGGTTGTGGGTGAAGCAACTTGACAAAGAACCTGACATAGAAGCCATTTCATTGGATAACATTGACACCACCAGTTAGTGGAGGGTGGAGATTCAGGAGCCTGAGATGGAGGAGGCCCCCGAGTGGTTGGAGGAGCATGCAGATAATTTGATGGAGGAGGGGGCAATAGAGGAGGAGGAGGAGGAGGAGGAGGAGGAGGAGGACGATGTTCCACTTCCAGTGGATACAGAGGTTGAGGAGGAGATTGGACTTCCAGTGGATCCAATGCCACCACCACCTCCACAGAGAGCCATACCTGGAGTTGGACTTGGGTCTGTTGGGACTAGGAGGAGGCAACACGCTTTTCCTTCCACCTCATCCCCATCACTTACCACCTCAGAGGGAGCATCTGGAGCAGTTGGAGCTTCCACTCCAAGCTCATCTAGAGTACCTCCACAACCACCTACTGCTTCCAGAGGAAAATTGGTGCCCTTTACCCATAAAAGGGCTAGAGCAGCAGCAACACCACGACATAGAGGGAATCAATGATTTGGATTCCTATGATCTATCATTTTCATTTATCATGTACTATTTAGTATCTAGATGCCTCATGATGATTCATCTCATGAGATACATTTATTTTGATCAGTTGATGTGATTTTGTATCTACTATCATCCTATCAGGAACATGTTTAAGAATTTTCAGTTTAGTAACGATATGTGACCACTTGACATCTTATGCATCTTATTTATTGGTTGTATTTTCATATTTATGTAGCAAAGTGTTTATTTGATGTTGTTGCTTTATAAGTTTAAAAAATTGAAAAAAATGATTGTTTTTGTATTTTTTTGAGGTCTTACGACATATTCCGACATATTTCGACATTTTTCGTCGATTTCGCTGAGAAGTTATATTCCGGGCCCTCGTCGACACTTTCCCCAACACGACATATACAACATTGGTATAAATAGAGGAAGTATGAGGAAAATAGAAGATGATCAATAAATTGTGGAGTATCACTTTTGTATGAGCGAAGTACTTTGAGCATCCTTTTGAGTTTGAGTCGAAGTATTTGTGCTGTTGAGAGTTGCTAAGCTTAGATGGAGTCGGTGTTGAGAGGTAATTGAGGGTCAGGTCGTAAGTTGTGGAGCTTGGTGCGACGTTGGTCAACCTCACCAATACTAAAACTATGATGTATTGCGTGCAACACTATTTTGATGAAGAATAAGAAATAAAGCAAAAGATCTTTGTGGACGTAGCCCATGGGGGAGTGAACCACGGTAAAATGGTGTCTCTATGTGTGTTGTGTTGCTTTTACATACTTATGATGAATGAATGGTTAGATGAATGCATCTATTAGGGTTATTTACAACGTGCACTAGAATAATCATGCATAATGAATGTTATTGAATGGATAAAATAGTAGATTTGATGAATGTTATGGTAGAATGCATGTTAAAGTAGAAGTAGAAGTAAAAGAAACATCCCCAATCCCTTCCATGATTGCAGACATCTGTGTCCTGTAGTCACCCATAAGCCATCTCGGGTGAGACTGCGCTGTGCACTCTGTGCGCGGTGTAGCCTTCTGGTTTACCAGAAGGGCCGATGATGAATAGGGTTTTGTTGGAGAACGAAGGTAGAACACGGGTCAACCCATACATCCAACAGGTGGTATCCCATTTGAGATCCATCTTGGTGAAGTACTTGGCATGCTGTAATTAATCTAGCAAGTTTTCGATCCTAGGAAGAGGGTATCGATTCTTGAGGGTGATCTTATTCAGAGCTCTATAGTCAATACACCTTGTTCGAGTCCCATCCTTCTTGGATACTATGATGATAGGTGACCCACATGGTGAGGTCCTTGGTCAAATTACTCCCTACTCCAATGGTTGTTGAAACAATTTATTTACTTCATTTGCTTCTAGGATGGATTGTCTATACAACCCAATGTTTGGCAATTGGGAGTCAGGCAACAACTATATTTCATGCTCCACTTCCCTCTTAGGTGGTAATCCTGTAGGCCCTTGGAACACTTCTCTGTACACTTGCAAAAGCTTCTCCAACTGATGTTTTTGTTCTTTAGTATACCCCTCCAAAGATGCCTTTATTTTTACTGATTCATCTCCTCTCCGGTTCTCTTTTAAGAAGAGTAATACAAACTTCTAGCTAGAATTGGTCAATTTCTTGGCTTGGTCAAGACTTACCAGAGAGATCTTGGATTTACTTTTTTGTGCATTAATGATGAAGGACTTCCCATCCTTGATTAGGTGGTACTAGTTTGCTGTCCTCATGAAGATTGCATCCCTCATGTACATGTATGGGCTTCCAAACACTACATCGCACACATCAAACAATAGTACATCTAGCTTCACTTCATCAATACAGTTTTCACTTATAGCATATTCGATCTTACATTGCTTAGTGACTTTGAGCTCTGGATCCTTATTACCAATCCCAATGGATATGGGTGAGGATGGCTATGAACTTCCAATCCAAACTTGTTGACCAAATCTTCTACTACGATGTTGGATAGTGAATCGGAATCAAATAGAGCACCCACTTTTGTCTTTTTGACCTCAATCTTAATATGGAAGAGTTTAGTCATCTCTTTCTCTTCCTTGGGATGGGGGCTACTCAGGTTCACCTCCCTCTGCATTGTAGTGTAGACAATCTTTTCATGTACATCTCAACTGCTCTCTACCTCGTTGCTTGAATCCACGACTAGCGTGTTCTTCTTCTTGGCATCCTTCTTTCAGTTCTTTGGATTCAACTTTGGATGTAGCTTCCAAGACTTATCTTCGGTGTGACCATCGATATTACAATGGATACAATGGTTGTTTGGATCCCTGCACTAATGTGCATTGGCTGTTGTCTTCTTGTCCTTTCTTTTCTACTTCTTCTTTCCCTCCTTGGAAGCATCTTGGTGGTCTTTCTACTTGCAACCACTTGGTTGTCCTTTATTCTTACCCATATTCTTTAGATACTATGCTTGCACACAAGCCTCATCAACTATCCTAAGTTTAAAGAGCATCACTTGCCTCCTTAAATGACTGTGTAGACTCACCAAATAGTTGAGAAGTACTATTTTTTTGAACTTGGTGGTGTACTCTTGCACACTCTGCCCTTCCTACTGTCGGATGTAATGCCAATAGATCCACTAGTCCTCTTTGTACCCAATAGGTTAGAACTGAGACTTAATAATGGTTTTGTTGTAGCATGATTTTTTTTGGACTCTAGAGGCCATTTAGAGCCTCGTTGTTGATGTATTTTGGTTCAGAGATGGATTGCACTCAGTGCTATTTTGGTTATATGCTATGTTGCACGGGTACCCGTCCCCCCTAAAAAAACCCAAGTACCCTGCGTTCCCACGTACCGGGGACTTTTAAACCCCTAGGAAACGTTTCCAATTGGATGGGGACGTCAGTGGGGACTTGGGGAGGTTTATGCCGTCCCCAATCCGTCCCTGGGTCAAATGGGGGACGGATCGGGTACCGTACCTACGTCCCTAAAAAAATGGGGGACGGATTTGCAATTTAATAATAATAAAACTAAAAAAAAACCCTAAATCTACGCGCCCCACTTACCCGCGCGTGAAGACTAACCTACACACTCATTTCTACACGCCGCCCTCGCACCCAACTCACAGTCCCATTAGTCGCGGAGGGGGAGACCCGTTCAGCCACAGTGACGGCACCCAACTCACAGTCCCATTCGCGCGGAGGGGTAGACCCGTTCAGCCACCAATTCGCGTCCGCGTTCCGAGGGGAGCCACCAGTTCGCGCGGAGGGGAGCCACCGGTTCGCGCGGAGGGGAGACCTCACAGTCCAGTGACCAGTTCACTGTTCCAGCGGAGGGGTTTAAAGTTTAAACTTATCGACCACCAGTTCGACCACCAGTTCGTCGACCACCAGTTCGTCGGTTACAGCCTACACGTATGCCCGCCCGCTCGCAAGTTTTTTAATTTTAAATTTAATATTTATTAAATTGTTATTTAAATTTTTTAATTTACTACTAAGTTTTAACTATCCCGCATATAGATAGTATTTACTATTAAATTTTAAATTTAAATTTTTTAATTTTAAATTTTAAATTTTATTAATGAAAACTTTAAAGTTTTAATTTAAATTTTAAATTAATAATTAGTATTACATATATTAATATATTATTATTTATATTACAAATTGAAATTAGTTTTCATAAGTTTATAAGTTTATTATGAAAACTTTATAATTAATATTAAACTTTAAATTAATATTTATTACAAGTTTAATAGTTTATTAATATTTTTAATTTTATATTAGCCAAAACTTTAAACTTATTATTTATAAACTGTAATATTTATAAGTTTTAATAAACTATAGTGGGCCCCTAATTTATTACAGTCTATAAATAAAATGTTTATTACAGTTTTAATAATATTTATAAGTTTAAAGTTTAAACTTTATTACAGTTTGAATTTATTATTTAATAAATTAATTTAATATTTATCATTCACGTTTATTGCATATACATATGGTGAATCATTGAATTTTAAATAAATTTAAATATTTTAATTGTTTTTAATATTTATTATTTTTCTATATATATATATAAAATAATATATATATTATTGCCGTCCCCGACCTGCCGTCCCCTGAAAAATTTGGGGGTGCACTCTAGCCGTCCCGGAAACTCGTCCCCCCGTCCCCGCCGTCCCCCCGTCCCCAAAGCCAATGCAACATAGGTTATATGCACCCTTACTTGCTATATACATGAGAAGCTTTGCATATTTGTGTATATTTGACACCATGAGTCTGTGGAGGGTGGAGACCGAGAGGCCTATCATGGAGGAGGCACTTGAGTGGTTGGAGCATGATGCTGGTGAGTTGGAGGAGGTATTAGAGGATGTTCCACTTCCAAGAGAGATATATTTAGAGTAGGAGGAGGACATTGAGAGTTTGTTGCAACTAGTGCCATGACATCTAAAACAGTGTTATCAACATCGTGTCGACGAAAATATCGCTGAGGGTCTAAAAATGAAAACATCGACAACATCAGGCAAAATATCAGAAAATTTCGTAAGAATGAAAAAAATATGAAAATATTCATTTTTTTTCAAATTTTTAAATATCTAAAGCATCAACAACATCAAATAAATGCATTTCCACATAAATATGAAAAGATAACTGATATGTAAGATGTATAAGATGTCTAGTAAACTCGAATACATCACAAATCAACACTAAATCATGTCCGAGTCTAAAGCTATTGCACAAGGTTCGCTGAATTCGAACCTTAGGGTTCGAAATTCGGCGAATCTCAAGAAAAAAGTCAAATTCGCTGAGGTTCGACAATGAAATTTGTTGGCTAACCATACAGTCGGGTTTTTGAAGAATGAGGCAATGAAATTCACTGACTAACCTTTCCTTATCGATTTCCTTAATCCTCCTATCGAAGGCGACTTAAAGGCAAGGCACAAAACTATCTGGGAGTGTGGCCCAGGCCTCCTTTGATGACCCTATCGTCCATCTTATCATTATCATGCCTAAAGACCAGGTCTCTCTTGCCATTCAAGGACTTTGTGAGTGCTGGCAGGGCACTCTCCGATAGGGACAGGGGATATGCTCGCATGGCTACACCCTATCGGCTTGGTAGCGCAAGTGCTCTTTTGTAGCAGGCTAGCGCTCCTTACCTCAACCTCTGGGACTTGGTAAAGTTAAGGCCGAAAGGAAAGGCTCGTGAGAAATCTAAATCAAGAGCCGCCATCGTGTAGCCGCACTAACATATTGTCGTGATTTTAAGAACAAAAGGCTTTTTTATATTTTGAACAACAAAAGGATTTATTTATTTATTTTTTAAATGTGATTGTTTGAACTTTGGATAGCTTGTAGGATAGGTAAGAGTAAAGTATACTTTATAGCGCATATGTATATATATTAAATACATAGTTTATATATTATATATTAACTATATATATTATAATGTTTTTTATTTATATTATATTAACTGTATGCTATATCATGTTATAAAGTATTTTACACACACACACACACACACACATATATATATTATACACTCAATGTTATAACTTAAAGTATAATATATAAATATATTAAATGCTATTTATTATATATAAAACAAAAATATATATAATATGTTATAAAATATTTATATTTTGAAAATATGTATATCGACAAACCTTATCCAGACCTCATTGGAAAATTCGAATTCGAACCGAACTTTATCCTTGCTGAACCCAAAATTGAACCCGAACAATGTGACTTAGCTCTAAAGCCTCAAAATATCATCAAAAAATATAATAAATGTTTCTCATCATCATGAGTCATCTACAATGAAATCAGATAAATAAAATAACGATTCCCTCTGCCTCTTTTACAAGCAAAGGTGATGGCTCTAGAAATGGATTATCCTTTAGAGAAGAAGGCCCTGGGGCTGGCATTGGACTTTTATGTCCTGTAGAAGAAGCAAGATCTAGACTCTGGTATTCTCTACTGGTGCTACTGCCAAGTACAACTACCTCTGTGAGAGTCTGTGAAGATGGTGGTGCTAGCGCACTCCTAGTGTCAATAGTCACCTCCTCTAAAGGTGTATGTTGACTCTATTCTGGAACATCCTTCTCCTCTACCTCTCTCTCCTCTGCTACTACCCCCTCTGCCTCCTCCTGTAACCAATTAGGCATCGATTCCATGATAGATCTCTCGGTCGCAACCCTCCATGCAACAGTGGTGTCAATTCCATCCAATGAAATGGTGTCCACATCAAGTGTATTGAATTTGCCTCACCCACAATCGTAGATTGTAGTAGACATATACCATGTCATTGAGGCGCTGGGATTCCAACATGTATGAGGGTCATAAATTATAAACTAATAATTATATTGCATAATCTAGACTCTAGAGGGTGACAGAGCATAAAGTAATAAATTAAAATTTATAATGAATTAAAAATTTAATTTGAAAATTTCTAACCTATTCCGCATCTTGGTGTGTATTTTCTCAAATGCACTCCAGTTGCGCTCACATCTTGAAGAGCTACATGTTTGGCTAAGCACCCAAATGGCAAGTTTTTGTATTTTGGGTACTCTTGCACCATAGCTTGTCCACCAAGCATCTACAACAAATAAGAGAAAGATAAGAAAAGACATTGAAATTTGAAAGTTAAAAGTTGAAACCTAAGTTGCAGGAAACACACCCCCCCCATGTTTCTGCCCCAGAAACGAGGCGAAATGCCGGTACGGGTATGGTACAGACAGGAAACACTGTCGACCGTACCGTACGACGTTTCCCGATTTGGAAATGTCGTACGGTACGGTCGACGACGCTTCCCAGCCAGGTTTCCGTGGATTTTAAAGAGGATTAAGGGAAACAAAGGGGGCCATGGGGCCCCCAAACTGCCAGTTAGATTTAATAATGCCTTTTTTTATATTCTCCAATGAGAATAAAGATGATTTTCTGCCTTTTTTTTTTAATTTAAAAAAGAAATTTCTAGATGCAAATAGAAACCCTAAAACTCCTTTGCTATAAGAAAGCACTTGCTTCACTCATTCCTCACACTTTCATTAGCAAGAGGAGCTTCCTACAACAAGAAGAAGGAGATCGTGTGTGGTTTTAGTGAGCAGATTTCTTTTCTATTTGGTGAGTAGATTTATTTTATGTTTGCTTAGCAAGTTAGCAGATTTTTTTTGTTCTCTTGGTTTGCAATATACAAATTTCTGTTTTGTTTGGTGAACAGATTTTCTTCTTTTCTTGCAGCATTCATGGCTTCTCAAAGTGCTGTTTCATCTACCCCTAGAGCTGTTGAAGTAAGTAGGCAGCAGGAATACTATCCTCTTTGGAGGCATGTTACCAAGGTCAAGGCTATGGGTTCTAGTGGAGGTTCATGGGAATGGAAATGCAATTTATGCGAGAAGGATAAGACCTTCAAGGGCTCTTACATGAGTCAAGGCTCACATTTTGCATGAAGGGAAGGGTATTGAAGGTTGTCCACATACTCTTGATCTGTAGGAGAGGGATAAATTCCATAAAGAGCATGATGATGCTCAAAAAATTAAGGATATTAGAGCCAAGATTGCTATGCATGGCAGTAGCAAGCATCCTCCTTCCTTGGGTGTTAGCAATGAGCCAAGGATTGTTTATGAAGCAAGGAAGAGGAGGGCGCTAGAGGTAGAAAACGAGATATTCAAAGGCCCTGGAGGACGAGGTGCAACTTCAGACAACAGATTGATGAAGATGTTCAACAACCAAAAGAGAGAAGAAACAAAGTCAAGAGTGGCAAGGGCCATATTTGCATGTGGCATCCCATTTAATGTAGTTCGGTCCCCCTATTGGAAGGATATGGTGAAGGCAATTAACGAGGCTCCTCAAGGTTTCAAGGGGCCAAACTATGAAAAACTCAGAACAGTGTTGTTGCAGAAAGAGAGGTCATTGATTCATGATATTCTCAAACCAGTTCGTAGCTCATGGACCAGCACAGGGGTTTCCATTATCTCTGATGGATGGACTGATACAAAGCGGAGGCCCTTGGTCAATGTTATTGCATCATCACCAACATGAGCAATGTTCTTAAGAGCAGAAGATTGTTCTAGCGAGGTAAAAGATAGCAAATTCATTGCTGATATTTTAATTTCTGTTATTGAACAAGTAGGGCCAACAAATGTGCTGCAAGTTATTACAGATAATGCACCCGTTTGCAAAGTTGCAGGCTTGATTGTTGAGACTAGATATCATCATATTTTTTGGACTCCTTGCATTTTCCATAATTAAAATCTCATTTTAAAAGAGATTGAGGCAAAAACTGAATGGATTAAGGAGGTCACAGGGCAAGCTAGGGAGATCATTAAATTCATCACCAACCACCACCAGTCTCAAGCAATGTATCTAGAATACTCCAAATTGGAGTTGCTCAAAGTTGCTGAGACAAGATATGCCTCAAACTTCATCATGTTGCGCCGCCTTGTTGAGGTCAAAAGTGCATTGATGAGTATGGTGGTGGGTGTGACTTGGGCTGAGTGGAGACAGTCAGATTCAGAGAGAGGAAGTATGGTGTGGAGGGTGTTGATTGATGAGGATTGGTGGAGCAAGGTAGAATTCTTGCTCAAGTTTACTTCACCATCATTTGAGCTTCTCCGAAATGCAGACACAGACAAACCTCTCCTGGGAGAGATTTATGATGGCATGGATACCATGGTTGAGAAAACCGTGGAAATTATTACACAGGAGGCTCCCACTCTGTTTTTTGTCGAGGTTGACTTTGTTGAGCATGTGAGGTCCATCATTGTTACTAGCTGGAATGGATTTAACACTTTATTGCACACTTTGGCACATGCTCTAAATCCCAAATTTATGATGAAGAGTTCATTGCTCAAAGCAATGGGAAGAGGAAGGCCCCAGATAAGGACAAGGAGGTGGCCACGAGAGTGAAAAAACCTTCCAGAGGTTGTTTCCATCTTCTTAGCAAACAGAGGTGAGGGAGGAATTTGCTTGTTTTGCTGCTGGATTAGAGGATTTCGCAGACATCTCAGCTTTGGAGGAGAGAAGCACCATTAACCCGATTAAATGGTGGACTTGTCATGGGGCAAATGGTGTATATTTGCAAAGCCTTGCCACTCGTATTCTATCACAAGTGGCAAGCTCTTCATTAGCAGAAAGAAATTGGAGCACCTATGGTTTCATTCATTCAGTGAAGCGCAACAGGTTGGGATCGCAGAAGGCTGAGGATCTTGTATATGTGCATTCAAACCTTCGCCTTGTGTCTCGCAAAGGTGAAGAATATACAAGTGGGCCTCGTAAAGAGTGGGATGTGGATGAAAAAAACCAAGACTTAGAGCTCTCTCTTGCTGCTCTTGATATTGTTGATGATGCAAGTGGAAGTGGAATTCAAGTTGCCTCTTCTTCCCATTGAGGCTCTATTTCTGCTGAACATGCATCTTGTTCTATTTTTGATGATGAGGATGAGGATCAGTGTGATATGTAATTGTAGTTGCCTTTAGCTCATGTTTTTTTTCATTTTCAGCACATACAACCTCATTTATAAAGGCTGATTTTGGATGTAAAGCCTCATCTATAAAGGCTAATTTTGGATTTTGCTACTTGCATCATGTAATGAAAGATATTCATTATCTATGAGAGTTAATATGGACATGGTTTTCCTTCTAAAATGTCATTTATGTGTATCATTATGTTTTTCTTGCAATCTAATGCTTTATTTTTTTTTTTTTTTATATACGACGTTTCCCCCGACGTTTCCATTTTTTGAGGGCCTGTTTCGTATCGTCCTGGTTTCAGAAACTCAAAATTGTTTCCACGTTTCGTGCAACTTAGGTTGAAACAAAGTAAGAACTAAGAACTAAGAAGAGACATCGAAATTTGAAATTTAATGAAGGTTACCTAGCATTTTGGTCTTCCTATCATGAATAGCCATGTCAAAGCCAAAAGTCCCACCAGACATCCTATATCTTTCCATTTCTTTGGAAATCTCCGGATGTTCTTGCTAACTTGGCAGCATCCTTTGAAGTTTGAAAAAATGTGAGAAACGCATCCATAACCTCAACATCAAATCTAAAACCACATGAGTAAGAGAATGCAAGGTTGAGGTAGATCCCTACAGCATGAATCAAGCGATGAGATGTATTGTTCCATTGCTCATCAGTCACTCTCCATATCTATAGTCGTTTCTCAAATCCATCATCTCCCTTGTCATCATAAGAGGCATGGATGGCTTCTTTAGCCCTGTTATCACCTATCCTAGGGATAACTAAGGAGATCATGTCTCGAGGCCCACAGGTCCTAGACATGGAGTGTCGAGAGCCGGATGGCTTAAGCATGGCCTCAGAGGGCCCTTCTTTTCTTCAGTGCAGCCCATCTATCAGCAACAACATTATCCATCCCACCAGCCTGGTCTTGAAATAGCAATAAGTCTTGCTCCATGAGGTAATGAGTTTGGGTATCATGGTATGTGTCACTCTGATTATTGAAGCACTTGAATATGTTGCACTGAATTCTCCTTCATTTCATAACGTTTGCTTGGAAATTATGCTCTTTAACTTGTCCATACCTGGAAGGGTGACATGATGCCCTAGTAAGTTGGTCTCTCTTTAGGATGGGTTTCCACTGGGTGGGTCTATGAAAGGTCATCGTCCATTCCCTCTATACTTACCACTTTCCTCATTTCCCCCCTACCTTTGTTCGGACATTGGGTTTTCCACACTATGAAGGGTTGTAATATGTACCTTGCCTTGTGGGAAGAAGGGGCTAAAGGCTGAGAGGGTAAAAGTAGCTGGCAAGAATTAAAAGCTAAAATGAAACCTTTGAGATGCTTCGCCCAGGGATTCCCGAGAAAGCAGTAAAAGGCTTCTTAGTAAGAAAAGGGAACCTGTAAAATAAATGAACACTCAAGGTATTAATTGGTGGATGGGAGGTCTCATCATGAGTCGGCCCATTAGGACCATGGGCATGTAGCAGTATGACACTATCATCTATTTGGTCACCAAACTAGGGTAGTGGATCTTGGTGGCATAGCCAAGAGAAAGGGGGTCTCATCACGAGCCAACCTTCTCATCTCCGTGAAATGCTTGTGGGTAACGTTGTCACCTCTGGTCACCAAGCCGGGACAGTGTCCCCCAACTCTTCCCTTTAAGCATAAAAGAAAAAGACCAAAAGCAATAAAGCTAAGAATAAAAGGCATTGAATGGCCTAGGAAACAATGGCATCCATGATAAGATGTAGCTCGCCCTCTACAAAGGCACCCACAGGTAAGATTTACATTTCCCTGTTATCACTGCACCCCATGCCCAAACACTTCCCCCACGCCACTTCTCACACACTTACATGACCTGGATTGGTTCTCACTTGGAAACACCCCAAACTTAAGAAGGATTAGCCCAATAGGACATCCTGAGACATTCTCCAAACCTGACTTGTTAAACTGCATAACGTCTTTGAGCATTTGTCTGGGTAAAGTGGGGTTTGATGCACATGTTTGGGTAATTTGATTATTAGATGTGATTGACATTGCTATGATCCCTGTGACTTATGAACCCCTAGAGGGCATACTTGTTGTTGCTGCAGGACCTTGCTCGGAGGACAGGTACATATGGGGGGACGATTAGCTCGGACCTCAATGGGGTTGAGAGCCCACAGATGGATGTTGTAACCCTAACCAGGGGCAGGGAGAATCAAAGATTTGCACCAGGAAGAAAGAAGGACGTTACCCTTAGAGACACTCTGGCAGACCTAGACCCAGGGGGATCTTGCTCTTCCACYTGGACGTTGACCCTTGAGAGCCCATGACRTCATCATTATGATCGTAGACCTCATCCAGAGCTAGGGTTTGCATTTATGAGGGCAGATGTGTGATGGTTGGTACGTGTGGCAACATTCAGGGCCTTTGGAGGCCAAACGTTCTGCATATGGGGCCCAACGTTCAACACTAGGGGATCAMCATCACCCTAGAAAGGCACGACGTCACCCTTGGAGATGATCTTAGGGTTTAATTACCTTCATTTATGTAAAACTAGATTTTTGATTTAATTTGGCTAGGTCGACCTTTTTATGACCTAATTTTAATTAAAGGTCATTGATACTGTATAAATAGAGAGAAAATACTCTCATTTTTTCATAAAGACTCATCACACAAGTAGTGTGGTCTGAAATTTGCGGCCTTCTTGGGAGTTATTGGCTGAAATTTTAGGTGCACTTTCTCTTGGAGGCTAAATTTCGCAACTTGTATCATTTCTTGGTGAAGTTACTTGGCATTCTAGGGTTTTATGGCTTGATTATTCTTGGTGAATTTAGTAAATCTTCAACTCTTCATTTTATTTGAATGGTTTATGGTAAATTTGCTTATTCATATTAAATATTATGAAATTGCTTGCTTGACAAACCCTAGGAGTAAAGCACTTAATTTTCTACTTCTTTGCTCTTCATTTGCTAGACTTTGCTAAGAAGATTTTGACTTAGGTGAACTTCTAGAGCCCTAAATATTAGCACTTTAGTGGTCATTACCTAGTCAATTGTTGCTTCTAATATCTTTTAAATAGTCTAAGGAAGGAAGGTTTGCTAGAGCCTAAAATTGCTTACACTCTAGCAAATTCATCCTTAGTGTTTGGATGTTTGAGGCCTTGAAGAGCCAACACCTCTTCCATCCATCTCTTCTCCTTAGGCAAGTACAATCATTGTGTCATTTCTTCCAAGAGAAAACTGTCACCTATAGACTCCATTACCCTATAAAGGCACTAATCTACCCACTATAGTGATTGATTGATCAAACAACTTTCAAACTATCTTCCTTGAAACATTTACTAACCTCTACTAACCTTAAACTAGACTAATACATTGACTAAGTTGCTGCTGTTGCAAAAGATTGCTACAGCCATCTAACAACAACAAATTTATTTCAAAAGTGACAATAAATGTTGATTAGACATTGCTAATTTTGCTTGTGACAAGTTGTTATCATTCTGCCAACTTAAAGCTATATTTTCTTGTCTTTTTCAAGCAATTTCAAGGCATAATTGTTGTGGTCGTTACGAAATACTCATTGCTGTTATAAATAGTTATGTTGCTGCAATTTTATACCAGCTTATCCATTTTCTTGTAAGTTCATGGTCTTATGAAGCACTAACATCACTTGGTACTTGGAAGCTGCCCCTTTTTCTATTTTGTTGTCTTGTTCTGGGCAGGTACACTTTATTTACATTTTGCTCCATCTCTATAAGATGCTAAGAACCTTTGACTTTGAGTGACCAGTGAGAGGGAAGGAATTTCTTGCATCCTCACCTTAGCCTTCTCAAACCTTTAGGTCACTGGGGACGTCTCCCCTGGGGTACTATGACACACTCCTAAATAGAAAGGGGTTTCCTATTAAGGTGACAGTGATAGGTTACTCCCTATTACGCCAATCTTGCATCCACTTGCCTTGGGATTTGGGCAAGTACAGATTGTGCGATAACAGGCCCTATATCCATGGCCTCATACAAGTAGCCCATTGTGGGCTTCTCTCCATCAACCAACCGAAGAACCTTTACCAAAGGTTCGCTAATGGCAACCACCTCCTCCACTCCCGCCCAGAAGCTCTCCTGGTATGACACTAGCCTACATATGACCTTCCCCTCCAGTTTACAGCTAAATGATAAACCATGCCACTCATCTGAAAGGAACATTCTCTTCACCTCCCACATACAAGCCAAGAGAGATTGAAGAGAGATGAAGCTCTTGGCAAAGTGCGTGATTGCAAGACGCATCGACTCCCTATTATTTGTGAATCTTCTCATCAAGCTAAGCACAAATGCATGATTATATATGAACTTTGTGATGCTCCTAGCCGATTCAATAATATCCCTGATACAAAGAATTTTTCCCATATCCTCTAAAATCAAATCTATACAATGTGCAACACAAGGAGTCCAAAACAAGGTAGGATACCTCTGCATAAGCATCCTACCTGCAACAACATAGTTAGCAGTGTTGTCCGTTATGACTTGGACAACATGTTGTGGACCCACCTCCCGAATGAACTCGTCCAACAAGTCACATAATAATAATGCATCTTTAACATGTGCAGATGCATCAACAGATTTAACAAACATTGCTCCCCCTGGGACAATTAACCAAGAAGTTAAGAAGTGTCCCGCCCTTCTCGTCCCTCCAACCATTTGACATCACGGTGGATCCATCGATTTCCCATGATGCCTTAAGCTCCTCCAATCTACTAGCACAATCGACCTTTTCATTTTGAAGGATAGGCCCTCTCAACTCCTCATAGGTCCTTGTACCCCGGGCCAACAATAGCAATTGCATCAAACATTGGCGGATAGAATGGGTTGTTCTTGGCTGAGGTCGAAGAAATAGTGTCACTTCTAGTTCCTCCCTCCTCGGATCTTCAACCTCCTCCCCTTCCAAACTAAGCTTTCATAACTTCCTCGTGTTCTCTGACTATACCCATATCATCAAATGCATGATTTTCGAGGTTGACTTTACCCACTTCATGTCCCAAATTTTTTGCAAGGTGGTATTTAAGTCGGTTGATTCCCCCCATCATTCTCATCCCACACAACTTGCAATACAATGTTTGTCTATTAACCCCCTCTCGGGTTCACCATATTCCCACATAGCATTCAATTTTCTCGGCATTTTCAATCTTCAAATGATCAAACCTAGGGCACAAAAACAATTGAAAAAAATAAAAATCACCATTTAAGAATCAAGATTCAAAATACAAATCTTTTGCATAAAAAAACAAATTTACATTCTACGGTCTATGTACATACTATATCTCTCACAGTCCACTAATACAGTCTACAAAACAGGGGAAAATTGATAGGCATTGCAAAACCTATCACAAATTTGAAAAAATAAAAATAAGGGTTGAAAATTGTTACGCATACCATCAAAACTCACTAACAGCCTATGGGAATCAATCCCTTCTCCACAATAAAGTGATGGTAGCTTATAAAAACAGTCCCTCCATGGCAAGATGAGGGAAACCTATTGGGTTGAAGGAAACCTAGAAAAAAAAAACCAAAAAAAAGGGTGCAAATTGTTTTCCGTACCTGCAAATGTGCCCACGGTTGAGGGAAAACAATCCCCACTCCACAATGAACAGGTGATGGAAGAAGAAAACCCGCTCCTCATCGTCCTTGGATGAAGGCAAAATCCCCTCTTGCTCCTTTGCTCTCCAAACCTTAGTCACCTTGTTCGTGTTCGAGTTCGACGACCTTAAAGTTCGACAATGAAAATTTTGGGAATAAAATTCAGCATTAAGTTCGACATACTACAAATTTGAAAATTAAAAAATATATATAATAAAAGTATAAGATTAAAAACAAATATATATATATAGTATAAAATTATATAATAAAAGTATAAAAAATATATAATAAAAGTTAAAATTTGAAAATTAAAAAATATTAATATTAAAAAATTAATATGTTGTTAAAAAATATATAATAAAAGTTTAAGTTACCTGTCAAGTAGGCTATTGGGTAGGTTAGGATCGACCTGCGGGCTGAATTCGGTCGACCGTCGAGGGTACGAGTACCACAATCAGACTCGAGACTCACTCCACTCAGTTGTAGACTGTCCAGACTCTAAATCGAGCACAAGCCACGAGACGCATGCAAAACTCATAGTTGTCGGTCAGGTGGGCTAGCAGTTGGAACAATGGACTGTCTTTGGTCGTGGGTAAACTCTTGCAAATCAAATGGAGGACAAGGATGTGGGCACGAGACGTAGGTGGCAAAGTGACAGAACCTTGGCGGCGTGAATTAGAACCGAGGGTTTTATTTGCGCTTTATTTTTTTTTAAATTTTAAACCCCACGTCGACCGGACCTAATTGAACCTGGCCAAATTCAAACTAATTTTAACAATTTTTTTTATGTTCGGGTTAGCATTCGGCTTGGCGTTCGACGAACATAATCAAATATGCTCTAATTCTGATAAAATTCGGCATATTTCGAACTCAATGCTTGAAATTCGCCGAACCCGGTGACTAAGCTCCAAACCCCACACTCTGTTTACAAAATGACACTTTAAAACCCAAAAATTGGCTTTTAATTCATGACTATCCACGGCCCAGAGACACTTTCCATCGACTTGCGATATTATCGTGATATTTTCGGGCGATGATAACGCCGACTCTCAAAACAACAATAATATTGCGATGTAGGCGGTATTATCGCGATGTTGGTAACACTGGTCTAAAGAGACTGCCAACTAGGGGAAGAGGCGGAAGACATCCCACTTTATCTTCCACCTTATCCCCAAGAGTTGCATCTTCCACCTCAGGCTCAACCTCAACACATCCACCTATTGCTTCTAGAGGAAAAGCTCTAGCGGTGACATTTGCTCGTAAAAGGGAAAGAGGGAATCGTTGATATCTTAGTGCATCATGATTAGCCTTGTAGGTTTGTAGTATCTAGATACCTCATTGATCATCTCATGAGATACATTTATTTTTGTTTTGATGTGATTTTGTATTATCCTATTAGGAATCATGACTCACAATAGATATCATATTTCAATATCAATGTTTGATGTACCACTTGACATATTATACATCTTATATTGGAGTTTTATTTTCATATTTATGCGACAATGTGTTTGTTTGATGTTGATGTTGCTTCAGAAGTTTAAAAAATTGAAAAAAAAATGATTATTTTTGTTTTTTAAAGTTTCTCGATAATTTCCGATATTTTCCCTGATATTGTTGACAATTTCAATTTTGGACCCCCGGCGATAAATTCCTGATAACGATAAATGCAACATTGATTCAAAATTAGGAATTATCATATCCCAGAAAATTCATTTAATAGATACAACTTGAGTATCTATCTCATTGGAAACCAAATGATGCTTTTTGCAAATACATTTCAAGTGTGTATAGAACTACCTCCCAAACAAGACCTATTTATTTTATAATTTCATATTAGTATAGAGGCAGAGTTATAGTACAAGTTTACGACCATAATTCCAAGCTTAGAACTAGGGTTTATGATCATGCATTTTAGTACAAGCATCCATCATTGAATTAAGAAAGTACAAGGAAATCATAAGCTAGAAATAAAAGTAATTTTTTTATGTATACCTTGAGAATATATTTCCTTTGATTTGCTATTGCCTCTTTGTTTGTGATACTTCTGCAATCTCCTTCAGTAATGATGGTAGTTCCGTTTGAAAGAAGTACAATGAAGTATTCAAACCCAAAAATGAAGTTGATATAGGAATAGTATTTTGTAGTGGAAATATAGAGAGAATTTCCCTGTGGAAATATACCAAATCCAATTATTCTCAAATTTAGGACTAATATTTAACTGTTGTTGAAGTTGCAGCAATCGATGAGGAAAATGTGCATTCTGTTACCACCCAAACCCTTACTTTTAGTGATAAAAGTCCTAAAGCACAAGACCCTAGGGGCACTAAAGAAGGGATACCCACTGTCACCACTGTAGCTCTTTAACACACTTTTGGTTGGCTCTCCTCCAGCACAAGGGGGTTATCCCTAAGAAACCCCAAACCTACCAAGACATAATCACAAGGAATGATGGCTAAGCTTAGGAGGACAAATCTGATTTCTGTTTTGACTGTTAATGTAACTCAGATTTGTAAACAGCAGATAAAAGAGATTGATTTTATAATTTTTAGGGTGGTTTAGAGTGAGCTTAGTGCCTAGATTGATTTTTGGCATATGGAGTCTATAAAGCAACAGTAATAAGCTTTATTCTTATGTGATTAGGAGAGAATGGAGATGGAATAAGCAAGCTACAGCACTCCTATCTTGCTGCCCACGAATGCAGAAAATACTTTGGAGGAATCTAAATAAATGAAAACCTCCAAATATGCATGAAGGTGACCGTCTACTAATGGATCATTTAAATTGCAGCCAATTCTAATTAAGAAATGAAGATACACGTGGACATTTCCAGTGATAAACTCAAAGACATATGAAAGGTGACAATCCAAAATGAATATCTTCTAAATAAGGAACAAAGTTACCCAGATTTTAGCCCTTCATAACACACTTGATGCAAGTAGTTTCCAGCATTAGTCTTCAACAAATTAAACCCAAACATACATGTCTTAAGCTCCAAACAACCTTCAATAAGCTGCAAACAATAGCCTCTAGTGTTTCCACAAACTTCCAAAAACCAATACAATAGGAGGAGCTTCTCTTATATGGAGTCCAAGCTCAAAATCCCCTCATAACATAATAATATCCTAGATATCTCCTAGGAAAACATAAACAAATACTATCTTTTAACCAACTACTAATTGACTAGTCAACTATAAATAACAAAATGCTAGGTGAGAGGTGGGGAAGCCACATGTCTCATCCACAAACCAAGACGTCTCCTCTAGGAATGACGTATCCTCTCCTCAAGATGATTTGACCAAGTAAAAGTGGTCTAAGGGTCAACATAAATCCTCTACAAGATAACCTCAAACAATGTGCAACAGTGCCTAAATCCATGGAGCGCTCCACCATCTACAAGGGAGTAAACCTCATCCATGCTAACATGCCCAAAATGGCCAAAACAGCTAGGGCATCTTCTCCAATGCTATAACAAACTTGTCCTCCAAGGCAATATAACCATCAATGCATGTGCCAACCTAGATCCATGTGGAAGGTCATCAGGATAAGCTATAGATCCAAAAAGTAAGGGGATGGACCCATTAAATCATCCATATATATTAGTCAAACCTCGATATGTGTGCCACTAATCAAGGATAAGTGGAGCGCTCCATAAAATGAAGGGTCAACCAATTCGAAGATGCTATCTCCATTCTCAAAATAGCCACATGTACAAGACCACCATCAAAATGAAGATCTCATGAATAACCCTCAATATAGTCGTTGGAAGGGTTAATCAACGTAGCGTACCCTCAATGAGCAACCCTACGTGATAAAGTATAATTGAAAAGAATATGCTTCATGCAACCAAGGTGCTCCATAACCAAGGTGAATGTCTGTTAAAGTCAACAATAGTCATAGAAAGCTGATCCACCCATGAAAAATGTGCACAAAGAGTGCACCACCAAATAAGCCACATGACATTAAATGGGAGAACTGTGCCTCCTCTAGCCAAGGCACTCAACCGAACATCAACCAATGATGGTGTAATAATTTCCAAGCTAAGCGCTAGGAGCAATCATACAGATATGACAGGTGTGCAAGTTAACAACTTCCATAGAATGCCTCAGCAAACCCACCAAGGTGGTCAATAGATAAACTGTTACAAGGGAAGCAACTCTATGAAAGTGTGCACAAACAACTTTCCCTAAGTACATCAAATGCCCAATCAATATCAACCTGTAATCCTCCGACCAATGTGATGATAATGCCAAATAGATGATAATCCATGATATAAGTGCATCTGCACATGAAAATAAATAACTCTAGGATCAATATACTCCACATGCAGCCTGCCTAAGCATGGTCTTCAAACTGGTACGTGACCTCATACAACATGAAAGGTAACACATTCATTGATAGAGAATACATGAATGATAGGAAAATATGACTATCAATATCTCTGTCTATACTTTTCCAGTGCACTTTTTCCTAGGTTGGCCCAGTAATTAATGTATGGTGGCTCCCTGCAATTAATGTAGGTCAGTATTCTACTTAAAAGCAGGTTGTCTTTCTATTAATTTCAGTATGGCCTGCTATTTAAGGACTCCCTACTGATTATTTAAATCCTATGCTGCTACTTCATAAAGAGCCGAGGTTGCTTTGAGTAACCAAAAGTAGCCTGACACCACTTTATGTTATTTGTATTTGAGATCATAAAAGTTAAAATTGTCTTCATTATTTACAAATTGTTTGCAATACTGATGTTTTATCTCTATTCATATGTTTCTCTTCTTGGGTGACCAGGAATTAGTGAATTCCGTTTTGTGGGATGATGTTGCAAAGCTTTGGGATGCCCCTGTTCAACCTAATCTGGGTTCAGATTGGAAAACATGGAAACAAGAATGCATGAAATGGTTTTCAATATCTAATCCTCTTCCAGTACCTGGATTTGAGGGAGAAAATGAGAAGATGGCCCATTTTGAAGATATGGACATTACAAAGTCTGAACACAGCAGGAAACGACCAAAACTTGAAATTCGTCGCGGGGAAACGCGTTCTTCTGACATAGCAGATGTGCATGGATCTGAGCTTCAGGCTCGTATGGAAATGGTTGATTCTTTTATTTCAAATCAACAAGAACCGAGTACATCGAGTCAAGGGCTATCATTTTGTAGTGTAGAAGGGCTAACAAACAGCTCTACTGAGGATGTGGCTCAGGTTAACATGTGGAATAAAGTTGGGGATGATGGTGGATATCAGATAACTCCTTGTTCTGGTGGATATCAGGAAACACCCGTGACGGAATACAAATCAAGTAGCAAGAACCTTTTAATGGGAAGCAGTAGCGAGCACAAGCATCGACAATGTTCGGCCTTCATTGAAACAAAGGGAAGACAATGCAGCCGGTGGGCAAAAGATGGAAGCATCTATTGTTGTATGCATTTAAATTTTGATTCTCCTGATAATGCTCGCAGAGTGGACCAGGTTGGATCTCTCTCCAAGTCTTCAATTTGCGAAGGTATGACAATATATGGAAGGCGGTGTACTCATCGATGTAAAAATGGGTCATCTTTTTGTCTTAAGCATTTGCTTCAAGATGGTCAAATACCAGATAGCGATAGGACACCAAGTTCAAATACATCAGTTAAAAGCAATAAGAGAGTGAGGCTATCAGTTGAGGGACAACATTTAGACAAGAATCAACCATCGGATACACCCTCCCAAGACTTGGATGACATATCAGAGAGATCAGCTCTGAGGTGGAACAATGATGGTGGCACCATTCAGAGGCATCAACAGTTCGAATCTCAATCTCAAGATTTTGTAGTACAAGAGAAGTCTTCTGCTAAGGGCCCTCACCAGAGTGTAAATTGGTCCCGTTGCATTGGATGGTGCCGCAATAATAGTGGTCAGTGTTCTCACAGGGCAAAGCCAGGTTCTTCCTATTGCGAAAAGCATCTTCCGAGTTCAGTTGGGCATGGGGGGAAGATTAGTGATAGACATGTCTCATCGGAACTTTTGAACAAGCTTTTGAGAAACACAAGTTCAGAAAAAGACAGGATCCAGTTGTGTCGGGCCACAGATCTATTGCGTGAGTTCATGAATGTTTGTCTTTTAGAAGGAACTGCTTATCGATCAAATTCTAAGGCCAGAATCCTGGATTGGATAATTGAAGAGGTGTCAAAAGATCTAAAAGATGCAGAAGCTTTGTTGACGATTGTTTCATGTGAAAAGGAAAAACTCAGCAAACATCTGGGCATTGAAGGACAAAATAGTAGCACAGCAATAGTTCCATGGATTCCTGAGATAAAGGCACAATCTCCTGTTGATGCAGCAATAGATGATGGAAGACTGAAAGCAAGTAGAGAGAATGGGATGCCTGATCATGGGATAGTTGGTAATTGTGCTGCTAATGATAATCAGACGCTGAGATGTAAGCTTTGTGGAGAGGAATTTTCTGATTCCCAGGCTCTTGGACACCATTGGATCATCAATCATAAAAAGGAAGCCCAGTGTTTTTTCAGAGGATATGCATGTCGTATGTGCAAGAATCCATTTACTAACAAGAGAGATCTTGAGAGGCACGTGAAGCTCCATCATGCTGAAAGTTTGCTTGAATGCTGCATATTACTTTCATGCATACATTGCGGTAGTCATTTCATTGACTATGAGCAACTATGGGAGCATGTTGTATCTGCTCATTCTGAGGAATTCATCCGATCAGTGGGTATCCTAGAACAAGTGGATGGCTCAAAAGCTTTAGTACCTGTGGAAGCTGAGGATGGCTTACAAAATGATACTTCTGTTTGTGGGATTTCTAAGCAGGAAGTGAGCTCTTCCTCGGGCATTTTAAATCGTGTGTTTACCCATAATGGCGGTATAGTCAAGGGAAAAGGTATTGTAAATCGTAACACTGTGCGCAGGTACACCTGTAGGTTCTGTGGGTTGAAGTTTCATCTTCTCCCAGATCTTGGTCGCCATCATCAAGCTGAGCATATGGGTACCAGCTCAAACAAAACCTCAATTTCAAAGAAAGGTAAAGAGTTTCTCTCTGTAAAATGGAGGTCCAACAAGGTAAATTCTAAATTAACATCAAAGGTGGGCTCATCTATAGGACTTAAACATGCCGCTGCTATTGCTAGAAAGAAGTGTGTAGAAAAAAATGATTTACATGATTCGATAAAGATGAATGGGTATTCTGAGATACCAGAACTGAGTGAAAAAAATGGCAGAACTACAGAATTCTACTGTTCAGCTGTGGCAGAGATGTTACTGACTGAGGTTCAGAAAACCAGACCTTGTCCCAGCAATCAGGAACTACTTAACATTGCCCGTTCAGCTTGCTGCAGATTCAATCTGCATGCTGTTTTGGAAGAAAAATATGGTCCTTTGCCAGAACGCCTCTACATAAAGGCTGCCAGACTTTGCAGTGAAGCAAATATCAGAGTAGAATGGCACAGGGAAGGCTTTATTTGCCCTAAGCAGTGTAAACATATGGAAGATTCCAAGCATGCTATCATGTTATCCCCTCTTCCTGATGTGTGCTTCAATTCTCTGCCTGCTCAATTGGATGATCTGAAAATGGTTGCCAGAGAGATTGGTAATGGGGGGACATGGGAGAAGGCTGAAAGTCACTTGGTTCTCACTTCACCTGAATTTGGAAGGAGTTGTCAAGGAAAATCTTTTGTCATCTGTGAGGATTTGAGCTTTGGGAAAGAAGCAATGCCAGTCCCTTGTGTGATTGATGAAGACTTAATTGATCCATCTATCCATGCTCTCTGTAAAGAGGGTAAAGATTTAAACTTGGACACATACATGCAGAATTTCACCTACATTACTGAGAGGCTGCTGGACCCTTCACTCGGTCTTGACACAAAGGTGTTACTTCCATTTTATTTTTACTTTTTTGAATCTTTTAGAGAATACAGCTTTATATGATATATAAAATTCAGAACTGTCCAAAGTGAATACAAGTGCTATCTGAGAGCATAAACTTTAAAGTAGTGCTACATAATGAGAGTATGTTGCAGCAGATACATTTTTGACATCCTTGGTTAGCAGAAAACCTTTTGCCTTAGTTTGGATACAGACTTATTCCAGAACAAAATTCTGGAAAGCAAGAACTGAACTAACAGGACCATCTTACAGCGCATCCAAAAGGAGTACAAAGCCAAAATACTAATACCAAGAAGTCACTTAGGAGTTAGGACTATAGATTTGTGTTTTCTTTCCACGTTTATCTTAATAGTATTCCAGTTTCATCTGATACAGAAGTTGTTATAGTTTTTTGAATAACCAGTCAAACAAACCGAAATCATCTTGATAGTTTTTCTTATCTCTACAGAGCTCACAACTGGGATGTACGTGTACACAACCACAGTGCCTTCCAGAATCATGTGATCATGTTTACCTCTTTGATAATGACAATGATGATGCAGAAGATATTTACGGACAACCCATGCATGGTAGATTTCCATACAATGAAAAGGGTCGAATAATTTTGGAGGTAACCGTGAACACTCATTTTCTTCAGCTTCTCGTTTTCAATTTTGTTTGCTTGCTGCTTTTTTCTCGTTTCTTCCCGTGCTGAGATACAAAAAGCTGCTTTTGATGTCATAGAACTAAATTTCAAGTTTGATTAGAAAAATTGTCTAAGTGGCAGTGTTTTCCTCAATGTATCACACCTAATATTTGAATCTACATTTTATCAAGTTCATTATTAATGGTGCATTATTGAGGAACGAGATGGATGTGCTTAAAAATGAGTACAATAGTACATTCCATAGATTGTTTGCATGAAACATGATATTCTTCCAGAAACCTACAATAGTGTCAATCAAATATTATTTCACGATAAACTATACCTTTATCTATCTGTGGACGTTCTTAACAACAAAGTTACAAACAACTTCATTTTGGCTTGTCATGTGCTGTCCGGCGTGCACACAACGTTATGGGTTATTTGAGGGCCTCTCTTATTGAGATGCAAATAATTCTGCCATAGTTGTGTCATTTTTTTACTATAAGTTAGCCATTGTAGCTGCTCTTCGATTGTGTTCTACTGGCCATTGACATCAGTCTGTCTGAAACATGAAAAAATGCAGCAATTTCTTGTTTCTCGCTGTGTTCCGTCTTGCACACAACTTTATGGGTTATTTGAGGGCCTCTCTTATTGAGAAGCAAATAATTCTGCCATAGTTGTGTCATTGTTTTACCATAAGTTGGCCATTGTAGCTGCTCTTCAATTGTGTTCTACTAGCCATTGACATCAGAGTGTCTGAAACATGAAAAAACACAGCAATTTCTTGTTTGTCACTGTGTTTTAGACTTTTAGTTCTTTTCAGTATGCGAAGTGAACTTCAGTAATAGAGTGACTTCACTGTTAAGGTTTAGCATCATGAGTCTAGTGGTTAGCCTATCTTTTCTGACTTTAATGTCTATTTTTCCTCCAGGAAGGGTTCTTGGTATATGAATGCAACTCTATGTGCAGCTGTCATAAAGAATGCATGAACCGGGTGCTGCAGAAGGGAGTGCAAGTCAAAATTGAAGTATACAAAACAAAGCATAAGGTGTTGTTTTGCTTTTATGATAGTTCTAATATGGGTAGAGTGCATTAGGAGCAATATTGAAATGTAATTATGATCTAGAATGTAAATAACTTCACCTGTTAAAATATCAGATGCATTTTTCCAAAAAGAAGAGAAAAAGTTTGGTTTCAAAATTATCAATAAACCAATGTACAACGAGATTCCAATTCTGTTTCAATGTTTTTGTTCTTTCCTTTCTGTTTGATTTTAGGGCTGGGCAGTTAGAGCTGCACAAGCAATTTCACGTGGGACATTCATTTGTGAATACCTTGGAGAGGTCTTAAATGATCAAGAAGCAAATAAAAGAGGAGAGAGGTAAATTTTTATCTTGGATTAAATTTTGTTTTCCTATTTCTTCATCATAAATGGTTCTCTAACTGAATATACCTACTGCTGTGTACTGCTACTGCTTTTCTTGTTTGTTCTAAATTATTATTATTCAGGTATGACAATGAAGGCTGTAGCTATCTATATGATATTGATGCCCATATTGATACAAGTGATCTGACTGATGGGGTACAACCATATGTTATTGATGCTACCAAGTATGGGAATGTTGCACGCTTTATAAATCACAGGTTACTCCTATTGTTCTTTTTTCTTAGAAGTTTTCTTATTTTTAAGAATAAGTATTTGCATACTGAACATTATATCCATAAAATCATATTTTCAGGGGGTGAATGTCACTTGTGTACTGGGTTTTTCTTTTCAGTGGCACCAGATTCTTTCTGCTTCAACCGTGGGACTAACAGCTTTTATGTGTGTATTCCAGTTGCTTGCCAAACCTAGTAAATTACCAAGTATTAGTAGAGAGCATGGATTGCCAGCTTGCACACATTGGCCTTTATGCGAGTCGAGATGTATGTGATTTATTTTGGAGCTAGTTGATTCTTTTTGTGTATGCCTTTGTGTGTGAGTTGTGCAATTGGATTGCCTTGAATATCACATCATTCAGCTCACTTCGACTCGAATTTTTTTTTTGTGTTAATAAAAAATAGAATGATATTTTTCACTGTAACAGCTGAGGAAGTTTCATGTTTGTTGAACTTTAGTTCTGGATTGATGTCAGATTGCTGCTGGGGAAGAGCTGGCTTATGATTATCGTTACAAGCTACTACCTGGCAAGGGATGCCCCTGTAACTGTGGGGCTAGTAATTGTCGTGGAAGGTTGTACTAGGTGGTCAGTTTGCAGTTCATCAATTGTAGACTTTCTATTGTTTCTTTACATAAATACTATCAATGGAAGCCGGGGCAAAGCTTGTAATGCTTCAGATGGTCAATCTGCATATTTGAGTCTACAAAATTAAGGTGAGGTAAGGATCACAAGATCTTACTTTAACATATATGTCGAAGTTCCCCTTTTATGTGGTGTTGGAGCAGAGCCTACGATGCAATCTTCTCATAGTTCGATGGAAGTAAATTAAGGTGTCGACAGCTTTTACTGGACAGATCTGTAAAGTGAAAAATCTGTACATTTTTCTTACAGTTAGTTTCCAGAGTTCTGTTCACAGGTTAGTATGTCAACGTGGAATAAGGAACACAAGGAATTGATAGTGAGATAATCCATTAATTAAGTTGACATTGAGGTGACCAATAAGTCACAAAAATATTCAGTTTTGCCTTCTAAAGCAAGTCATGTGTTACTGCTTCCATTATTGATCAAATTCACAGATTTATTCACTGGAGCAGTGAAACAAACTATGCTTGCCAAATCTATGTAATTTTCCTGCAGGCATTGTTCTGATGGTGACCCTTTTTGGGTCAAAATCCTTACAAAGCTGAATGCACTCGAAATGGAAATAGAAAATGTAGTTTGTCATACCATATTGTGTCATGGTCATGCGGCAACAAATTCTGTGGAAGCTTTATGTATTATGCGAGAGTTGTGTTATTCTATTGATGCACCACAAAATATGTATAATATTATTTTGATCAAAGTGGGTGCATCGCAGTGTTTCTATTTTCATGTTTACTGTGTTCATAGCAAACTGACTTTTGCTGCTCCATTTCATTTCACGTGTTTCCAGACAAAAGCAAACAGGTTCTTGAAAATGGTTGCATGGTTGAGGGAAACCCTTGAGTTGAAATTTGTTCTTATTCATCATTCTGGACAAATTACAGGTTTTGCATTTATGTAGGGAATATGTCAGTAAGCACTGGTGTGAAGGTGCCAAATACAATCTGCATGTCAGAAAATGTCTCACCTAAAGAGGCAATGATGATGGCAACACCCTTAGCATGTAAATCACACTGGTATTTTTTGGCAAAATTGATGGAGATAGAGAATGCGGATCTTTCCATTGAATTATCTGATATTTGATCTTAATTGTTCAAATTCCCATATATGTTTGTTGATTGGATGGTCTATGTAATTAATCATTATCATCTCTTCTATGTGGAAAAAAATCAATATGGAAGTCCATTCTTAATTACTGATTGAGTCAAATCCTCTCTCTAACTTCAGGAATAGGTTGGTTCATATGTATTTATCAAAACAGTCTACACAGATGGATATATTATACAAATATGTAAATCTATCATGATATCTAATTCTAACTTTATGAATAGATTCATATAAATTTTACTTTGGTGATTCTACTCATGGGAATTGGGTTGAAATTAAGGTATAAGAGAATGAAAAATATGGGGAAAAAATTACTTCCATCTTTTCTTTTACAATTGTCAAATAGACAAGTATCCCTTTTTGAAGCTAAATAGGAGAACAAAGCTTCAGAGTTATTTCCTTTAGCTTTAGGATTATTGAAATGTTTGCTCCTTGTTCTTGTAGATTCAATCATGTCTAATGACAAGAGGAAAAAAAAAGAATATACATAGAGGATGAATGATATCATATAAATACTCATTTTCGAAGTAAGATTTGCCATTTGTTAGTCTATTCTCAGCTCCGCCTAAGAAAATGGTCAGTACATTTATCATTCTATTCGCTTAAATGCATTGATTGAATTTACTGAGTAGTGTTTTCCAGGAGCTTGTTGATAAAGGCTCTCCGACTCTTATCAAGCTGATATTATTTACACTGAACCAAACATGAAAAACTAACCAGTAAATGATACTCCAAATCTGGAGTAATTTTTGGTCTTGCTATATAACATTCATGCTTTATTCCAAAGCATTCCAGATTTTCTCTGAAATGGTTGCTTTTGTTTTGCTTTTGCATATGTTGTTTTTTCTCTGGGTATGGATTTGTCGTTGGCATTTTCTTCAAGAGAGTTTTCATTGCCCTGTATATTAAGAATAAGGAATTCTGAAGGAAGCCATGTATTCCAAACATGCGTTATCTCGTGGTTCCATACCAGGCTTATATGGTAGGATATACATCTTTAGGGAACTGGACCACTTAATACCTTGGTCTAGATCTTGATCCAGGTCTTTTTACTTTACCCTTGGAAGCCCTCTCTCCCTCTCTCCACACAAAAAAATAACTTGATCTAGGTTAATTTTTTATTTTTCCCCTTTTGTACTTTTGGAAACTTTTACCTCGTTCTCTCTTTGATGGCATTTGTGGCTGAATATAGGCGTTCTACCCAAATGCTTCATTTGATTCAGTGTTTGTGAAACCTTGTATAAAGGTCATCTCACCTGCATTTATTTATCACAGTTGATATTGGCTAATACATGCTTGAATGAGCATGATGGATTACTCTGTCTTTTGTTTAACTTGGCCACTCTTTGAGGCTTGGTTTTCGAAACAAATGTTGAGGAGCACATTGTAAACTTTTGAGCAGATGCACCATGATTTATTATCAGTGCAAGCCACTTTCGTTATTTTGTCAGGCTCTGTAGTTTCTAGTGAAAGATGTTAGCTCAAGAAAGACCATTAATTTTGAGTTGTTAACTCAGAATAGACCTTTAATCCAAATAAATATTTAACCTGTGTGCAAAATAATTATAAACCGATTGAAAATATCATTTTTGTGCTAAGTATTTTTAGACTTGCTGCAAGGGACATGATAGTAAACTTGAAAAAAAATGCATTGTTGCAATGGTCCCTGATTAAGGAATATTACAATAGGTTTAAAACAACGGTGAACTACACTACACATATCTGGCTCTGAACTTTCAAGTTAATAACATAGAATTGTTGTATGCTAAGCTATCAAGGATGGAAAGCTCTGGTTTTATATATAGGGTTTAAGTTTCAGTGGAGTTAGGAGAGCAGGGATGTTTAATCCTCTAGTAATAACCATCCATTTTTATGTTTTCGGGAGTTAGAAGATGTAGGTGGGTGGTTGCAAAAAACATGATATACTATTTTTGAAATACATATGAAATATTCCATTGGCATAATTGAATACCAATTATTGATAGTCTAGCAAATGGCCCCATATGCTACCAGTCACATAAACTATCCCAATTTGTATATATCAAGCATTTTTGGTCTATGGTTTAACAGAATGATAGGCTTTCATGGAGCCTTGGGCCTCTATAAGTTAAAGAAAAAACCCACTTACAACAGTGATTCCACCATTGTGGCAATAGATGACATGATGAAACAAGTATTCATAAATTGAGAAAATACAACCCAACAATATTATACAAATTAAATGCGACCAAATGTTCATGCCTTTCGGAAACCAACAACTATATCTTCAATTCAAAAACATCAATCTCCAATTCTATTGAATCATTATTTAAAGACGTGCAATGCTATATTGTCTCAAAAAACAAAAACAAGTTGTTCTTGCCTCGGAATTGACATTGTAGAGAAAATTTCCTTTAAGTTTGAAGTATTCGACATTTAAACTTTAAATCAGAGATTAAAGATTATAGGAATGTGTAATAAATAACAAAGAGAAATTGGGTAGGGAATTCGACATTAAAACTTTAAATCTTAGAGATCAAAGATTATAGGAATGTGTTATTAAATAACAAAGAGAAATTGGGTAGGGAATGATCTTTGCAATAGGAGCACATACCCATCTCATCTTGTATTTGAGATAGCAACTCTTTAACAACAACATAGGAGTTTGGTAAAGCCTCCTTGATGGTGTCTAGAATAAGGCACAATTGAGTGCCCTTGCATTGTTTTTCAAGAATGTGTTCCTTGCCCCCCTCTAGAATCTTGTAACATTGCATATTTGTTTTTGCAACATTGAATCCTTTTGTCTTTAGTAGAAGTATTTTCTATGGGGAATTAATTCCATGGTTTGTAAGATAATCCATGACAAAATTATGCTAGCGAGGTGTATACATCACCCGATAACTCTAAAACCATCGATCAAAAGTATGATGATGATTGCAACAAAGATGACCATGGACCTTATCCATAATTTTTGAAATTCTAGAGATCGGAATCTATATTCCAATAAAAGAATGCCTATCAGTGTAATAATAAATTGTCCTTGTATTAATTCTATCTTCAATGATATGTGAACTAGTATACACTCCAAAGTGGAAAAAGTTGGCTTGGTAAATATTTGGTGAGGTGAGAGAGTAAACAAAAACTTGAATTATAGAATAAATTCTTAAGAAATGCACAATTTTTAATGTAAAAAATAAAATTTCTCAAATATGAAATAAATCAATTTCTACAATACAAAATATCATTGTAAGTTCAAAATTCACATATATAATACGAGTCATAACATGCCAATAATAACTCATAACATGTCGATAATAGCATAAGGAAAAATCTAAATGGTAAATTGACTTAAGTCTTGAAGGTCAATAACTAGTGGTCATGACACAAGAATAATAAGTCTTTACTATGATGTTCATGTAGTTTCCTTAGCTTCAAGAAAATCTAAGCCCTGCTATGTAAAAATAGGACCTTTATTAGTTTTGACCAACCAATTCGAATTTGGATTGACACCATCCAATTCAACAACTCCAAAGTCAATACCTCTTGTAGTGATAATGTTGGAACATTTTATTCAAGATTTGTTAACATTGAATTTTACCATGCATATTTAGTGTTAAAGATCACTAGGTTTGTGAGCATACCCTTTGGTTCCTAAGTTTGCAATCAAGGCAAGTTTTACTTTTAGAACATCTTTACACTAATAGCGAAGATACCATCTTTAGTCACAAGTTCAAATCCAGAGGGGGGTAGGGTATGTATACCTTTGTAGACTTTAGCAGTGAAATTGCTACTTGAAAGAGGTCCCTTGCTCCACAAACAAGGGGGTCTCATATACCAATTTGGTGTTTGGCTTGGCCATTACCCTAAAATTAGATTATTATTATTATTACTTTTACGCGTTGACGATTAAAAATCACAACGAAGTTTTTTGTCCGCAAAGTATTGCTAAAGCCTATTATTATAAGCTAACAAGATAAATAATACTAGTAGGTGGGACCCCCTTGTAGATTGGGAGATAATATTTGGCTCTTATTTGATGTTTGTGCCACTGTTTGACACTGCTTACATGGTTGATGAGATCTTATTGGCGATGGATTGAGCTTATTATGTGTTGGTTCTATGTGCGACAAGTGAATGTTGGGTAAGGCATGTTATGTTTTGTTCTGAGCTCTAATCACATGTTACGATTGCCTATGTTATCCATTGCTATTATTACTATTTGTTCTTGGATTCGTTACTTTGACTCCTGCACAACAAACATGTTAGTAACAATACTAAAGAGCAGTTGGAAAAAGGAAAAACAATATACACAAATACAAAGGGAAGGATTTAAACTATGCTATATACTACTCTACATGCATTGAAATTTAAATGGTCGTTGTTAACCCTAACAATAAGCTATTAGTTATGCGATTTGATTGAGTTATATGAAGTGGTGATTTATGTTATGTTATAAGTTGATATGGGTCGCGCAATTGGTTTTAGTGGGTGATGGTTTCGATACATGGTTTAATTAATTGAGTTAATGGGAAGCTTGCTGGCGTGTACTAAGGAATTAATGGACTGGGGATGGAGGCAACGTGCATTTATTGGCCACCACCCTAATCGAGCTATTGTTCAGCTGTGTTTGTTGTGGTTATGCTCCGACTTTCAACCGGAGGGAGAACTGCTCAACCAATTCATGTTTAAGGTGCTTTTGATTGCAGGTATGTATTTTTTTTTGCCATCCATGAGTCTGCTTTGGTTATGAAATAKATATTGGCTCGGATGTATGGGTTTGTGCTTTCCTTAAGTATGACAACTGTGTAAAATTGTGATTTTTCTGGAATGAATCGTTGGTGGCTTTCTCTGCRATAATGTTTGAAGTTACAGTGTATTGGGTCGTTCTGAGTGTTAGCAGCCATAAAGGCTCTTTGTCATCCTTGTCGGTTTAGTGGAGGGTTTCATTTGGTCTAGACTGGATGACTACCTTTACGCATTGTATCACCATGCCCAGTCTTGGCTTTTATGGGGTTTAATGGGTTTAAAACGTCCTGTGTCACTGCGCATTATTCAATTGGGTATTGGGTTATTTCATGCTACCAATGGTCGCACAGTGGGTCGTATTGCTTCTTCTCGACTTTGTTTCACCTCAACGTTGAAATTGGTTGACTAGGAGAGCCACAAGGGTTGTACCCTGTGTATGCTAAGTATCGTTACAAGGCCAAATGGAGCCTTCATCCTCTGTTCATAGCCTCGTCTATCACGAGGATTGTCACCCTGTCTATGAAGACATTTGTGGTATAGCCTCTGCATGCACCATTGGTCTCAGAGTTTCTCACCTTATGTCGGGAGTCGACTCCATGTCTCCCTGTGTTGGTCTACAGGGCCAAACCTTGATTACTCGAAGCTCAGTTTTGATAAAGGAAACCCATTATGTCATGTTGGATACACGATCGATGGTTACGAGTTGGTGATGCATTGTCGATAATCTTCTATTATTCACTTGTCTCTGTTGATTATCCTGACAATGGTTTTGGTTGTAGTCACTACAATTGGTTATTATGACAATCCAATTGATAAGCTCAGCATTGAAATTGGTTGATTGAAGATGGCGTTGATACACAATCACTGTCTTTTGCATTGAGGTTATCAGAATGTTAACTCGGCATTAGTTTACAATTGATTAATGATGCTTCGCGCATGATGCATTGGTATATGTGGTGTTTCTACAACATGAGTCAATGATTACTGTGACTATGTGTTTTTAATGGCCAAATGGTTATTGCAATTAGGATGATTATGACATTTCCATCCATTGTATATGTTATGGTTATTTGATTGTGTCATCAAGCATGGGCACAAGTTTTACACAGTATGGTTTTGTTGCAATTTGATTAATTTGAGCAATACTATTGTTGCCTCCTTGCATTGGATTGATAGCTCAACACGATAGGTTGAGTTAATAATACTGTGACTATGTGTTTTAAAATTGTCAAATGAGAATGTTGCATCATGGTAAGTATGGCATGGTTATCCACCATATTTGTTATCGATATTATTAGATCGTGCCATTAGAGAAGGTCATGGGTTCTTAAACATGGCTTTGTTGCAATTTTGGTCGGTTTGTGTTGTGAAGTCAGGTCTGTTGTTGCTGCCTCATTGTATTAGATCGATAGCCTAGACTGTGAATGTTTAGACTCAGAGTGATTGAACCTGTACAGTCATAAAAATGCTCTTGTGTTTTGTCGGATGTCTGTTTATTCCACAACATAGTATGTGTTGAATGGTGATGGTTGTCTGTGAGGTTAAATGGAAAGTCAAGATATTTACATTTAGAATGGTTGTATTTGGATGTTCGTTATGTGTATTGATGAATATCATGCTTTTTAACAGTGGTAGGCACAGGCGCTGTGACAGTATAACGTCATTGCAATTTAATTATTAGAAGACAGAATTGAGCACGACCTTTGAGTTGTATTTGATGATTGAAATAATTCGTGAGTAGTGGTTGATTTGATGTTGAACAGAGTGGAAATAAGTGATTGTTTATACATTTGGGAATTGTTTTAAAATATTAAATGGATAAATGAGAGGAACAGAGCTCCCCTATAGATTGTTGTGGAATGCATATTGTCTTGTTTGATGACACTGTGTTTAATATTTGATTATGAACAATGAGCAAGTTAAAGCACACGATTGCTTGAATTGTACACAATAATTATTTTGGGGTCTCAGTGGTCATTTGGTTGGTATGTTTCATTTTACAGAATGGTTTTATGGATCACTTAATTAATTTTATGAACAATAATCACTCTCCTTCCCTACCATTATTTCACTTTCTGCTAATTACAACCCCCTCGCCTTCCCACATTCATTTTTCACTCCCTGTTCTAAAATTTGATTACAGTCAGAAGAATTTTGTATTGAAACAGTTTAGAGTCACATTTTTTTGGTTGGATTGCAGTGACGTTTTCTTTGGTTTGCATTACAGTTGATTGTTTGTGGTCTTTGAGCACTAACCGTGTTTCTTCCCCCCCCTCATTTTATTATTTTTCGCTAAACAAAAGCCCCTCACATATCCCAGGACTTTTGTTCACCCCCTGCGCATTGACAACAATTGAACAATTTATATGGATTGAATTGCATGAGCTTGATATGTTGTTGAGCCAAAATCTATTTCATATTTTTAAAGAGTTATCATGTATGGTTGTTTAAAGGACTATTTGCTAATCAATCATGCATGCAAGAATGAGTTTTTTCAGCTGAGGTAGCCATGGTAGAGGCAACCGAGGGAGAGGTAATTGGAACAGAGGCCCAAGAAGGCCAAGGTTCTCCATACACTTTGATGCTAACTCGCAAGAGTTAGGCTAGTTGTTTCAGGCTAGATTTTTCAATTGGATTGGGCAAGGAGTGGTCCAACCTAGGCCTGAAAGGCCTACTTCCCAAGCTCCACAAGCCCCTGGTATTCCCGTCCCCCCTCATGTCTCATTACAACCCGAGGTTCCCGAAAACGACGGATGGCAAGAGATTGTCCACCCGACAGTCTCCCAACATCCTGGCTGGCCCAATTTGTCCTTACTTGCTCCCCCGCCTATTAACCCAATTGTCCAAGTTGCACCTGTTCACTCACTAGTTCAGTCCTCTCATGCTAGAAAAAGGTTGAAAATCGAGGCCCACCATGCCCTTGACAAAGGAAAAGCCACTACTGCCCCTTCCTCGCCTTCCAATGGCTCTGACAAATCCATGTCTTCCTTGATGCATTTGAGGGACAATTGTTCTCACGTGATCAACGAGATTAGGCCTAAAGGCTCAACGCACCCAAAGGCAAATTCAGAAAAATCGAAGGGTGACAACAACAATCAAGGAAAGCTTGCATCTCAGAGTGGGAAATATGGCTTTTGAGTTTTTATTTTATCTATTGTTGATGATAGTTGACTTCAAATGTTTTTGGACAACATGTTTTATTTTTGGATATATGAGTAATGCATTTTTGAAAACAATGTCAAATATAAATGAGATAAATTGTCAAATGTGCATGTGATGATGAGAGTCACAAGGAGAGATGTTCTTGTTTAATTGACTAGTTATGTTATAATTGTTAAGAGCTAAATGAGAGTTACAAGGGGTCCCACCTACTAGTCATTATTTATTTAAAACCCTTATTATGATTATTACTTGTCCCCCTAACTAAAAATTTGGTTGAGTCTTTAGTTAACTTAACTAATGAGGTGGTTCAACTACCTCAAGCAATTCTGATGTGCTTAAAGGCAAAAGGAAAGGGAGGATAGAAGGAGAAGCACACTAAGGTTTTCTCTTTGAGTTTATGTTGAGATAGTTCAGTTTTCATTCATTCCTTAATTTATCACAAGCCTAATTCTCTTTTATGATAACATGGTCTTATTGTAGACAACAACATTCAGGGATGAATTACATCATTCAGACACTTGTTTTTCAGAGGTGTTGATCTGTCTTTGATAGTCTATGTAGATTTGTCTGTTTGTGAATTAGTTTTCATGACCGACAAAGGCTATTGTGTAGAGTCGAGTGGAAAACAATCCGTGGCAAGCTGATCCAACTTTTAGAGTTCAGTTTTGATTTTTTGTTAGAGGTCCTTTTGTATGTTCTATCGGGGATGTCTAAGTTTGACTTTGGTCTGAAATTTCTGTATGAGATTTTGTAAATAAAATGACTCTTTGGTGAATTGGAATGAAATAAAGGATTGCTTTATGTCTCATCTATCTTGATTATCATCTTGGTGTCTTACTTCTGTCTCTACACTTGTTTTAAAAAACTATTATATTCAGAAAATCATATTAAAATTATTTTTCCAGCAAGCTTTTATTTGTGATAAAGACTAGCCTAAGAACTTGTAATTAATACTTGTGAGCTAGGATTTTATTTTTGATGGCTATAAACCTAGGGTGACCTTCCCGTCTATTTTTCTTTAGCCAAGAAGAATCTGAAAATGCTTGAGTAAGATCACTTCATATCTTTTCCTCAACATTTATTTGGCAACCATACTGGGGAAATCTTCGATATCTTTTTCGTTAATTTTTATACTCGATTTTCATCGATACATCTATTTTTCTGATATTGATTCTTTGACTGCTTTATTTCTTAAATGACTGTGTCTATTGCAAGGCAGCCCAATATTGAGCCTGGTCTTCAAGATCAAACCAGTATTGGTTTGAATTTGTTTAATATCATTTTAGACACTACCAATACCTGTGCTGAGCTTAACCATTCTTGGGCAACAATTGAACGAGATATTAGTGCTCAAGAACGATTGGAAGCTAGATGTAGACAACCTAGAAATCAACAGTAACCTTCTTGTTTCTTCAGTTTTGGCCTTTATTTCATGTCCTTAGACTCCTGTGCTTCTAGAAGAAGAAGAGGCTTATCATTGGAAATCAATCCTATTGCTGAAATAGGAAGAAGGAACGTTGTGTTATTTGTCCAACAAAGTGCTCTAAGGAGAACTTTGTCTGATTCATTCAATTTGTATTTCTTTCCCTCATCTATCATCCACAAGATGGCATCTAGTGGTGGCTCTGGTGGAACTGGAAGTGCTTCATCCTCTTAGTCTTCATCTTCGTCAGTGATTGGTAGCTTATATAGCCACCATATCCCTGCCCAATCTACCACAAATCCCACCAAAGTCATTAAAAAGTATGGGCTTTTTCAGTTCGAAGAAGATGCCACAACCACACCGTGGCATGTGTCATCTCCTCTTAACCTAGTACCTGCTACTCATCCACTTCCTAAATTTAAAGAGCATCTTCCTAGGTTTTCAGGAAATAACACTGTCACTACAAACGAACACCTGGTGGCATTTTCTAATGCCTGTCATAACATAGGAGCCAATGACAATGATAATTGCATGTGCTTATTCGTCAATTCCTTGGAAGGAAAGGCTGCGGCCGATTTCTTTGACCTTCCTCCTAAGATTCTGTCTACTTGGGAGGAGTTAATCTATTGGTTCTGATCCACTTATGGGCAATCTAAAAGCCCAACCAAGAAGTTAAGGGAATACAATAACGTCACCTATAAGCATGGTGAGACCATCAAGTCTTTCAACTTGCGTTTCACCAAGTTATACAATCAAATCCCCGAACTCATCCGCCCTCAGAACCAAGCCGCTTTCATGCATTACTCCAATGAATTGCCTTCCCCCTACCGTCATAGGCTTGAGGAAAAAGCCATTGATAATTTTGGTTCTGCTCTGCATACTTGAGAGTATGAAGAACAATTTGAAAGAACAAGTCTTCCCCTGGGGGAATCAGTTAGACAGACAGACATGTCCGCCCTCTTACAACTAGTCCAATATATGAACAATCGTATGATAGCATTCGAGCGAAGGGGGATTTCCTCCCCTCTCACCCCTGGAGCTTCATCCTCTTCTGTCCCCCCCTTTAGAAATCGGGTTGAAAATAATTTTCAGCCTAAAGCTATCTTGCCTCGAAGTTGTTGTAACTTCTGCGAAGAACACCACGAGGAAACCACATGTGAGGTAAATAAGAGTGACAGAGATAAGATCTTTGGTAAGAGACCAGAAACTACTATCGTTGTCCTAGATTTTGTAGAGACAGAAGACGTCATGGTCATCAACACTAGGAACAAAGCCTATGCTCCCAAGGGCAAATTTGAGCCTCCCCGTAGTTCTTCTAGCCCGAGCTCATCCTCACCCGCTGTTATTGTCCAGGTTCCTAAAGTTCCTGAGAGTCAAGGAATTACTCCTCTTCCCTCTTCCTAATACAATATCTTGAATCAATTGGCCAACATCAAAGCAGATGCAACCCTTCTAGACATGGTTGTCGTCCCTGAACAACAAATGCATTTGAAACAATTAATGGAAGGAAAAAATTGCGTTGTAGCCAATCTTTCCGAAGAGGTAAACGAAGAGGATTCTTCTATAAATAAAGTAGGTGTAGATAAATTTAGATATCCTATAAAAAATCCCCTTTTTATATTTCTGTAAAGATTATGGATAAGATTGCCCATTGTTGCCTCATTGATGGCGGTTCAGACCCAAGTGTGATGTCGAAGATTATTATGGAAAAGCTAGGCTTGTCTTGTACAAATGAAAACGCCAGAAGCATGCTCTCCTATAATAGTCTACAACAAACAACCATAGGCGAGATTAAGGATGTGACCTTGGTATTATGCACTCATCTTGAAATAAGGACAACCCTCAACATTCAGGTAATTGATATGACTATAAGCAATTAATCAATTATCTTGGGAAGAGATTGGAAAGCCTTAACAGGTGGGTACCTCTCACTCGATGAGATGCATTTATCCGTGCCTCGGAATGGTAAGAACATTATAGTCCTTAGAGAGTGAAGGATTTCACCCTACATAGAGAGTGTTCCCCAATCTAGTGTAAACTATATCGAAGAGGACCTAGGAGTGTATTCCATCTTTGCCGAGGAGGATAATATTCCTTTGGAACAAATCGATTTAGATGATGATATGTGGCACATGCACTTTGACGGTTCATGCTCTAATGAAGGTAATGGGGTTGGCATTATCTCCGTTTCCCCTGTAGGGAAAATTCATAATTTGCCTGATAGGTTAGAGTTTGCTTGTACAAACAATGTCACTGAATTCGAAGCTTTATTATTAGGCATTGAAAACGCCCTTAATCTGTTAAAGTTTCTGCCATTATTAGGTTACTTTCAATTTACTAGATAAAAATAGCATAGACAGGATCACTGAGAGAAACACAAATACAAGAGTAAACAAGCATTTATCCTGGGAAACCCTCAAGGGGAAGAAAACCTAGCAAAACTTCCTTAATATAGATAGCCAATACAATGCCAAGATAATGAACCAGACAACAGAGAATATCCAACACTGAGCAACACGCCTCTCTCTCTTCCTTCTTCCGGCAACCGACAACTGCAACTTCCTTCAAAACTTGCACACTAGATGAGTGAGCTGAGTGTGTGTTCAAATGAGGCGTTGACCTCTCTTATTTATACAATTCTGGCACGTGTGAAAGTGTCTCTTCATTGGCAGGGTCGACTTCTTCTTCTGAGTGGTTATAACCACCTTTAATATATTCTGGGGCCTCTTTAATATATACTGGGGCCGACTTCTTATTTAGCCTATTACAATTAGGGTTTGACCAATCCACAAAAGGGGATTTGGTCAATTACAATGACTGACATGATCAATCCAAAAAAGGGGATTGATCTAATCAATAATAAATATATTTTATCTTTATCCACAAAAGGGGATAAGAATATTCGTTGCAGTTACACAATATTTTAACACTCCCTCTTAACGAGAAGGATATTCTTTATCTTTTGACAGGTCACTGGATGTCAACATCAACTAGGTAGCAGCATCCACTGGATAGCATCATCAACTGGGCAACATCATCAACTAGGCAACATCATCGACTGGATAACATCATCATCTGGTTAACATGAGGCATCAATATATTCCACTTGGTCATCTGGCATCATGATCACTGATTGGCATATCTATAAATCATCGGAAGTTTTGATCTCTTTATCTTCGCGCAGAAGAAACTCTTTCTTATCTTTACACAAAATATGTCTTATCTTCACATAGAAGATGTCCTATGAGTTTTTCCATTCCTTTTATGTTCTCCCTTCTCTTGTATTCATCTATCTCACCCATCCACTGGGGAGGACTACTACCATAGCTTCACTCCTAGTCATCCCACATGAACTAGAGAAGCTAAGATGCTAGCCTGGGCAAGACTAGACTCCCTTTCCATGATCCACGCAGGATCACAACACAAACCTCAATAGCCAACTAACCATTCCACATGGTCAAGGTTTGTGTTCCAGGATACTCAATCCTTGGCTAGAGGAGAGTATTTGCCCGCTGCCCCTTGGAGAAACATCCACATTCCTCTCTATGAGGGTGGTCACACCTCTCTCTACGAGGGTATTCTAGCATGTCCCTAGAGTATCCAAAACTCAACACTTGGACAGAGGCCAGCCTTGGCAAATTTCTCTTTCCACTTCTCTACGAAGGTCTCTTCCTTCTCTACAAAGGTCTACCTGTGGGATTGCTCATTCCTTCTCTACAAAGGTCTCTTCCTTCTCTACGAAGGTCTAGCTGTGGGATCTAAAAGAATCTCTTATGGTCCAAAATCTTTCAATGGTATAATACCATGCTACCCATCTGCTGGGCACCATCCATCTACTGGATAGATTTCATCTTGATCAAAATATCTGGGCACCATCCATCTGCTTTTCTAACTGTATCAAATCACGATCCTTCATTTCAAACTCGAAGACATGG
>JASDQU010103362.1:124382-139117 GCA_032191745.1 Picea mariana | reverse complement strand
ATTACTGTTGATGGGCAGTATGATATTGATCGGGCAGAGAAGTTCATTGAACAAATTCAGTCGATACATCAGGTGGTGCAAGAGAAGTTGGAGAAGAGTCAGGCCAAGTACAAAGTGAGACATGACAAGCATCGAGTTGATCACAGTTTCGAAGTTGGTGATGAAGTGTGGCTTTACATCAGCAAGGAGAGGCTTAAAGGGGAAGGTAAAAAGTTGAAACCAATTCGATATGGTCCCTTCAAAATTGTCGGCAAGATTGGTAATAATGATTTTCGTTTAGATTTGCCTCCATATATGCAAATGTATGGAGTTGTTAATGTTGAGAATTTGAAGTTGTATGAGCCTCCATTGATCGATGATCAAGGAGAGCATGTTCAGATTCCTTCCATAGATGATTTTTCGCCAGAGTATCTAACAGAACTGCAGGAAGACACCATACTTGACAGGAGGATGCAAACTTCGAAGCGAGGAAGTGTGGAGTATTTGCGAGTTGGTCTTAAAGGGACGAATCCAAGCAAGGCCAAGTGGATTGAGGTTGGAAGGGCGAGGGAACTATACCCTCATCTTCACATAGACTGAGATAGTCTTTTGGAGGTCCAAAAGCTTCCCAATGGGGAGGTGTGATCAGGGGATTAAATTTTGCTCAATTTTCAAAGTGATGGGATTGTGACGAAAACAGTGCCATTGCGTTCATCTCGTCTTCCTGATTCTGGTGGTATATTTACTTTCGCAAATGGAGTCCGTATGGAGGAGATATCACGATCTGTCCACCAGGCCAAACAGGTAAAAATTTGGGATGCTGACTGTACCTATCTGTACAGTCCGTACGGCCACGTGGAGGGCCGTACCATTTTGCTGACGTGGTAGTTTGATGACTTGGTGCATTTGTATTGGATGGTTTTCAGTGAATCAGGTGTTGACACGTGTCAATGGTAGCCAATAATGAATGGACATGTGGCCCAACCCGTTGGCACCACGTGTCCCTATATGAATGGTTCATATGTTTGTATATATGTATAAAATGACTTAGGGAGTCCGTGGGGTTCGACCCCCGGACCTCCCCCACAGTACAAAGCCCTATTGAAACTCCGCTAGCCAACTTTCCGTCGTTTGTTCCTTGTTATGGAGGCGGGAAATATTGTATTTGAATTTGCAATGTGTTATGTTAGAATGGGGGGTCAGGCCAAGGCTTAGCCCCGACCCGTGGCTATATGGAAACATATATATATGACCGTAGCATAAAACTTTCGGCGGGCATTTTTGTTGTAATATATTGTATTACAAATATATTGTATGTTATATGGTATAACCATGTGTTAAACCATGCACGCAGAATTTGAACCTTTAACACAAGTTTAATACGCGCGGGTTTGTGGTAATACGTTTTTTATTGCGCGGTTAAGTCCGTTTGCACGGTTTTCAAACGGTCAAACGAATTTTGCGCCCAGCCTATGGTCATGTGCGCCATATGACCCAGTGTCGAGGTGGTTAAGGGCTGGAGGCGCCCTAACCGTTCTACGGTTTGTACCGGTGCATGGTTTCATACGGGTCTTGGTTTTTCCACTTAAATGAGCGTGTGTGCCAGGTTTGGAGAACAAGGGTGCAGATTGTAGAACCAAAGACAGCAAAGTTGGAGAAGGAGCTTCAAGGAGGCATATCTTTCTCATTTTTCGACCGTTTCAGGTGCCAAAAGAACCCAGACAGGGGTTTTGGGATGTTGTGGAGCTATTGAAGCAGCCAGTTTGTCATTTTGAGCACTGTAAGACATTTTTTTGAGCACTTTGAGAAATTTAATAATAATGATCCATTGGAAGCTGGACCAGGAGATGTAGCTCGGAGTGGGGTGAACTCCTTTATCAAGTTGCTGTGTTTATGTCTGATGTTCAATGATTTATTATGCTGTCTATGTGTATCTTTACATAAGTAATCTTTTATTATGTGTTGCAAATTGATCCGGTTGCTTTAAAAACACATAACAATTTCACTTGCAATATTTATTCAAGTTTCAAGTCTTCTTCAATTTTAGATCACAATGTTACACTCATAGGTGAATAAATTGGGGGTGGTCGAACTGGTGAAGAAGAATCACCGAGGACACCTCCCAAACTGGAGGGAGGACTTGTAGGAATTGAGAATGATAGAGTTACAAAGGGTCTAATATATCCCCTAACTTGTAGGTTCTATGTGAAATTCAAGTGGATGGTTGAAAACTTGTATTTTTCCAATCAATGGCTTATAAAAGAAAATATTTGAATCAAAATGAAAAGATTTAAGCTAATTATGAAACAATATATGTATTTCACTTTAAATAATTATGTGTTTTGATAGGATGAATTTTGCATGAGGGTGTGAAAAAGAAAAAACATATGTCGTATGAGACTTAATTACCTTCCTCTAAAAAAAAACACTGGGTCTCCCAAGAGTTCTCAACAATGGGGTCTAAAGCCATTGACGATTACTAGTGAAGATATGTATGAGTCAATTATAGTGAGGGGTATTTGAAGTATGTCTTGACTGGAGACACTTCCCCATAGCCAATGCTATCTTCCTTAAATGAAAATGAAACCCACAAATGCCACCTATGTGGAAATCCTAGGTTTTGGCCTCTAAGTTACCTTCTCCAAGTGCAGGAAAGGGAATCTTAGCTTCTAGAAGTCATGGGCCAAAGTTAAACAAGAGATGGGTGACTCAAGGAGACACATAAGAAAAACAAGACCTCAACATATGACCGTACAGGGCATTTGCTTTCTTTGGATTTTTTCACACTTGAGGGGAAGGATTTAAAATCTCCTAGAGAAAACTTCTATGTTTCATATGGGAAATGTGGAGGAATTAAGTGTGACCTCGCGAAGGAGGAATTAAGTGTGTTGATTAGTAGCGTTGTTTTTAAGGGATCAAACTAGGACCATGATCCAATTTATGTTTGATTAAGGTGTGTTGAAAGAAGAATTTCATAAATCTTCAATCTTTTTGAGTCACCAAGATCACTAATGACCATAAGGTGAAGAGGATACTTGAAAAAAGAGGACTCTTTAGGTCCTCTACATGTGTGATTCTCATGAGGAAACACAATGTGTGATATAAGAGTAAAGAAATATTGCAATACTTGAATGAAATAATATAAAAAACATAGCATGTGGACTTGAGTGATCCTTTTCCTAATTAAGTTCTATGTGACACGTTGAAAATGTAAAAAACTCTCATTGATGATTTTGCAAAAACTTTCAGTAGTTTGTAAAAAATAGAGATGTGAAAATTTAGGGTTTCTCACTCCACTTAATTAATCTATATGATCATGAATTTGTGAGGGTTATATGGAAGAACTCTTTAGTCTTCCAAATTCAACCAAATAATTGATGAGCATAAGGTAAAGAGCATACTTTGACAAAAGAAAATTGTTTAAATCCCTTAAAAAATTCAAAGAAACGAAAAATGATTGCAATCTAATAGACATCAATGAGCCATCCACGTGGAAATAAGAAGGAAAATTGATTTTTCTCCTACTTAACTAGATGAGATAATTACTAGGAAAGAACGGAAAAATACAAAAGATTACAATCCTATAATTTATGGTAAATTACAACCTACTACAAAAAATTGAAGCTAAGCTAAATGAAATATAAAAAATGTGGATTTAACAGACTTGCATAGATCTATATGTGAACAATCACATATATTTCACAACCACAAAGGGTTGCAGGCTACATAACTTGCACAAGTTTCGACCAAACGGTAACACAAGTCACATCACCACAAAAATGTAATTCCACGAGAAAAAATCACATAAAATGATTTTCTAAGGTTGTGAAGAGGATGATTTGGGTACATGCAACACAACAAAAGTGAAATAGAGACTAACAACAATGTTAGAATGAAGAACTTTGGATTTTAAAACTAGTGGAGTCACCAATTTGTTCGGGTTGATTTTCTGCAAAGGAAAATAAAATATCCCTTTTTATAGCTAGGCTATGGAGATATATTACATGCACTAAATTAGTGAAAACTAAACACTAGAATACTAATTGAAACCATGTAAAACAATAGAACATGCATGAAATTCAAACATAAAACTAAGCTACAAATATGAAATTGAAACAACAATGAAGTGGGAAGTGATGAACTCATTTATTACCAATGGATGGTCCTTTAACATCACCTCAGGAGGATAGCTAGATGCATGTGAGATCCAACACACTCCCATGGTAGTCTGTCTCTCTCACATCTAAAGGTTGTGAATACGTTCCTTATGTCTATGAATGGCGGAGATTGAGTAAGCAACAAGATATGAGCTGTTAAGATGGAAATGAGAGAAATTCTCTCAAAAATCAACTTAGAAACATAATTGTGCATCCGTATTCTCCTCCTGAATTCTACCTTTGGATTCTTATTTATAAGCATAATTCCCACTTCAAGAAACCAATTACTAGTCTAAATGCACCAATTCGGATGGCATTTAATAGCCATGGGGTAGCTTAGTTATGTTGTATCTTTTTCCAGTGGTGATGTTTTTCAATGATCACCTGAATGTATCTATGAGTGAGATTTAGGTCATAATAATGATATTCAACACAAATTGTCAAATCTAAAGGAATTGACTAAAAATTTTCCTCATCTCAAAGGGCTTGGTATCGATAATAGTGAAGCCTATAGTGTTGTTAGACTAGATCCTTTCACATTTGATGAATTAAAAATGGCCAATAAAGAGGATGACACATACCGTTCATAATATATATACTAATGGATGACACTTTATGTGTGTTAGATGGGTTGAAAAAAGGGCCTATCAGTCTTAGATAATTCAATGGAATTAGATATAGCTTGGAGTGGTTAAAGTTGGTACAACTAGTGCTTCAAGAAGGGATAGAAAAATCCCAAAAGTGGGATAAGGTTAAATCTCATGGAAATAATGAAAATAAAGAACATATATATAATCTTAAATTAAAGGACCTTCAAAATATAAAATAACAAATTCTATAGTAGTTGGCAACTTTCCAATGTAACATAAATAATAAGATGTATGCAAGTAATAGATAATAAGATGTATGCAAGTAATGGTTCAAGAAAAGATCATGCTTTCTTTCAAGGAATCAATAGGTCTCTCATAAAAATAAATTGTGAACTTGACAATGTTTCAAATAAGTTATGGGTAAAGGAAGAAAACCTCAAACAATGTGTGTGTGTCTGAGAGAGAGAGTGAGTGAGTGTATATATGAAGCAAAATTACGTGAATTCATAAAAATCATGGCTTTTTAAATGGATACCAATGATAGTGGAAATGGTTTTCATGTATTATGTATTAGTTCTAAATCAAAGGGAAGTGACACATTTTATGGGAAATACTTGGATTCATTTAAAAGGTTGTCCTACCTATATCATTTTAGCTCCCATTTTAGAATCAAATCCTTTGGGAATTTTATTCTTGAATGATGAAACACATCCTTGTTTATGCATAGTAACTTTTTGATGCTCTTAGAGGTGACATTTATGTTGTCAATTTGCATCAATATGTTCATTGTAAGTACTATATGAATTGGGACGTGGGGCTGCAACCTTTGACAATAAAAATCATGAAAAATATATTTACATGAGAGATTAATGATGATAGGTTCTATTTCAAGAGATATTAATGTTGATAGGTACTATACCACTTCTTTGGGGCATTCTGCCTACTAGAGATGGGGATTTTTTTACAATTTGAATTGATGGTGGAATAGTAGAAAAGTTGTAACAGAATCGAGAGGATTTATAACTATTTGGTTTTCCAATATTAATCTATATACAACTTCCATCCAACAACATGGGCCTATGTAACCGTGTTTCCAACCTTTTGAAGATCATGTGAAAATGTCGTAAAAATATGGCTTAGAAATGCATGCTTCTCTTTCACTGGGTAATGAATATTAATTGTGAAACTCTAGGTAAGAAATTATTAGTGGATAGTGTTATCACATATAGTTGTCAAGGGAAGCAGGTCATCCAAGTTCGTGGTCAGCACAGGAAGCGTCCGAGCACAACATGCACAAAATCTCATTTCAGGGTTACAATACAAACTGGAGGGCTCAGTTTTATGATGGTGGAGATCCTCTGTGAGGATCAGATTAGCAGCCCCTAGGTATTCAGAATTTCAGAATTGCACGAAGTATAGCGCCATGAAAAAAAACCTGAAGCCTGAAGGCCTGGAGTAAGTCTTATCCATCCGATTCAAATGGACACACGACGCTAGATCTAGAGCTTCGGAGGAAAACGAAGGGGGGAAAAGCCCGAAGACCCAAAGTAGCTCTTGATCGTTGATCGAGAAGGGAGCAGAAGGGTCATCGATCTGGTTGAAGGGGTCAAAGTCCCGAAGCAGGAGCATAGTTGTTGATTGAAGCAGATGCCCGTCAGTAGATCGACAACTCCGAGTAAAAAACATAGAAGGTAAGCGATATTTGATATTTGATTTTCCTAGAGCCCGAAGACTTGAAAAGCGTCTCAGTCGTCGATCAATAGGAGGCACGCGTCGCCAGATCCTTCGCTCTGGGTAGAATCAACAGAAGATAAAGGAGGTTTGAGGTTTGAAAAGTTTGAAACCCGAATCGTGAAGCAGATCTCGGCCGTCGATTCGAAAAGGGAAGATCTGATCCATTGATCTGAAGAGGAAATATTTGAGCCACTGATCATAAATTCTCACCTAATATCACAATATCAACGACCACATTCCATTGTGGGGACGCGATGTTCTCGGGCGATAATTTTCTTGAGCGGTCCCACAATTGAAACTGTGGTTTGGAAAAAGTAATACGTACTCTGAAGCTTGAGCTTAAGAGTGATCTTGAGTTTGAGTTTTTCTTCTCCAAGATGATTGAAGGCCTGATGCCCATAGCAGTCTTGTCCACCTTTCTTACTAAGTCTTCCCTTTGCTCACACTTAAACTCAATTCATTGACTGAAGTTAGTTGTGGCCCTCACTTCCCTGTGCATTTCTTGTCCAATTCTTTGTTGAACATCATTCATATAATGAGTTTTGTCCATTGACCTCCACTCATATAAAACCAACATCCACCAAAAACTCTGATGGGTACTAGGCTTATTCTCTCGCAATCTGAGGGTGACTTTCAGTGCTAACATTCATGGCACTGCTGCCAGGGAACGGATTGAAGACTTTTCCTTGGGATAGAATGATAAAGAGCTTCTGATTCTAAAGGTGCATCAGACATCAAAACCATTGAAGATTGCAAATTGCACCTGGTGACTCCACAATCGAAGACTCCACTGGGAAGGATCCTATTGACAGAAAGATGACCATACTGAAGGGGAAGTCCAGGTATCAATTTATGAGCTTTATTCATGAAATCCTGTTCTTGTTTATCAGCTCATTTCTCTCTTCCCTTGACATATAAAGAGGATTATCCTCTGCTTTGTCTATTCATATGATAATAGGCCTTCTTTTATTTATCCATCCTCAGAAGAACAAAACATGCCCTTTTCTTGTGTTGTAGATACCGATCTCGTGTCTTCACCTCTGCCTATTCATAAAAGTGAGATCTGTATTGCATATCCTCTTGAAATTGATCACCCTTGTAGCCCCGAGGAGGGTGAAAATAATTCTCAGTCTTCTCAAATCTTGTTACCCTCCATTATTCCTACTGAGCCTTGCCATCAACTCATTAATCCTCATGATCAACCCACTGCTTTTTAAATTAAAATAAGAAATAAGTTGTTTAAACCTTTAAGGCTGCCACTTGACCTTCATTCTTATCCTCTTTATTCCTTTGAGTATCTTCCTTGGTTTTCTGGGGAGGATCATATTACAGTTGAGAGGCACTTGGGGGCCTTTGAGAAATTTGTTGACCAATTCTAGATTGTTCATGAGGTTGTTCTCACACCCTTTGTCTGGAGATGTTATTGTGTGGTTTAGATGTCTGGAAGCCAGTTCTATTGGCTCCTGAACCGAGCTATGCCATGCATTTTTAAAGTGTTGGGGTGAGAACAAGTCCCTTGATCAATACTAGTTTGAGTTTAATCCTTGAGGAGAGGGGGAGAGGAAGCCTTGGCTGTCTTCAAAAGGAGGTTTTGCAGTGTTTATCATAGTATGCCTATGGATATCAGACCCACAGAGACTACTGCCATGGTGTACTATATCATGGCTCAACATCCAGAGTTGGAACTTCTCCCGAGAGAGAGGAAATATTCATCGTTAAGACACCTGTTTGAAGATGTTGAATAAGTTGAAGAGAACACCAGGGCTAGCAAGGGGGTTCATATGCAAGCATATCTTGAAAATTTGCATGTGCCTAAGCAGGAAGACTGTCAGTATGCTTCAGATTCTGAGTAAGAAGATAATGAGTATGAATCAGAGCTGGAACAACAACAAGGAGGTGGGTGTGACTCACATTTGGAAACATATCCTTCCATATTTGCAGATTCTATGGGAAGGAATGCATATCCATCTTATGATCAATTTCTAGAACATTTTGAGCATGTAGCAGTGGCTGATAGCATAGATAACTATACGTTATTGGTTGATCATAGTTATGACGTTTTAAATCCTATTGCACCAATATCTTATGATCATTCTTATGAAGAAGAGACTGCAACTATTGATGATCAAGAGTTGTTTTCAAAAGAACAGGGAAGTATTTTATTTACAAGCAGAGAGGTATTTATAGAGGAGCATCCTGGTCTTCTAAAGTAGCCAAGATTCTGTCACACGATTCATGATCCTATGGCTATATACATGGATTCATATGTTTCAGATTTTAAAATTTTCCAAGACCTCACTATAGAGACTTTTCCTTTATTAATTGAGGAAAAACATCATGTGGAAATCATCCATCCGGGGCCTACAGAAGACATTCAAGAGCATGATAAAGAGCAGAGATTTCCCATGGTTCCTGTTTATGATGATTATGATTATGATCCTTGGGAGAGTCATGAAGAAGAACAGGGAGAGCCAAATGTGCAGTTCATATCCTAACCAGAGCCTGCAAATGAGAAACCATCACTTGGGATTAGTCAACCTACATCAACAATTCGCTCACCCGTGCTTGCCAGAGACATTCAACCATGTGTGGGAAGCTATCAGATAGAGCATGTTTTCTATCACTAGCTCAGTGGATTTTGTCATTTTCTCTATGAACCTGTAAGAGAGTACATGGAGTTGCATTTCCTTCATGTCTTGGAGCCTCTCAACTTTATCCTAACTTCAACACTGGGAGGAGAGCTAAAAAACGTAATCATTTTGTTGTCGTAGTTGCATTGTTTTTATTTGATCAGTGATAGAGTAAACAAGTTTGCAGCTTGAGAGTTACATGAATGGCTATGGTGGAAGTTTTCTTTCACCTAACGCTTTGAAAAAATCAATTAGTCTAGGAATGTACATAAATAAGCTCCTCTTGGAGCCTATGTATTTTTCTTTCATTTTTAGGATAGTGTGCTTGTCGGCCTTTAATCCTCAGCGGGATGTTTTTTGAGCATGACTCCATAGCCCAATGCAGAAGGTGACTGGAACTAATTGTTCTTGGCATCTCGCAGGGAGCATGCCATCCCCTATGGAGCCGAATGTTATCACATATAGTTGTCAAGGGCAGTAGGTTATCCAAGTTCGTGGTCTGCACAGGAAGTGTTCGAGCGCAACATGCAGAGCAGCTCATTTCTGGCTTAAAATACAAACTAGCGGACTCAGTTTTGCGACAGTGGAGATCCCCTGTGAGGATCAGATTAGCGGCCCTCGGGTATTCATAGTTTCAGAATTGCACGAAGTATAGCACCATGAAAAACAACCGAAGCCCGAATTCCTAGAGTAAGTCTCAGCCATCTGATTCAAATGGATACACAGCGCCAGATATAGAGATCTGGAGGAAAGAGAAGGGGGGAAAATCTCGAAGACTTGAAGTAGCTCTCGATCGTTGATCGAGAAGGGAGAAGAAGGGTTGTCGATCTGGTTGAAGGGGTCAAAGTCCCAAATCATGAGAAAAGTCATTGATTGAAGTAGACACACGTCAATAGATTAACAACTCCAGGTAAAAAACATAGAAGGTAAGCACGATTTAATATTTGATTTTCCCAGAGCCCAGAGACCAAAAAGCATCTCAATCGTCAATCAGTAGGAGCCACGTGTCGCCATATCCTTCACTCTGGGTAAAAGCAGTAGAAGACAAAGGAGGTTTGAGGTTTGAAAAGTCTAAAGCCTGAATCGCGAAGCAGATCTCGACCGCCGATTCGAAAAGGGAAGATCTGATCCATTGATATGAAGAGGGTATATTTGAGCTTTTGATCGTAAATCCTTTCCCAATATCGCAAGATCGACGACCACATTCCATTGTAGGGATGCGACGTGCTCGGGCGATAATTTTGTTGAGCGGTCCCGCAATTGAAACTATGGTTTGACAAAAGTAATACATGGCAAAAGGTGGTGGATTGCGGGCTCAAAAGCGATGTGAACCCAAAACACCTTTGAGTGGCCCCAGAATCACGTGTTTATATAGAATCCTATACAAGAGTAGCGTGTGGACGACCCCTAGGCATTAAGCCATGTTTCAATGCCGAGAAAAGGAAGTTAATGAAAATGGAGCTGGTGTTTGAAACCTCCACTCACTCAATAATTAGAAAGTATGGAGGAGCCGACTGCAGAAAATAGAGCTGTCAACTCGAGGTACCCTCGTGGATAGATTCCCCTATAGACCCATGTTGATCTGAGCTCGTGTCTGATAGAGGGATACATGCATAGTCTGATAGAAGATTGCTCAGACACAAATTTTTGAATTTAGTGATCAGATCACTCTCCTGATAGTCGGGGACTGTTTTGAGTATAAATAAGTAGTTTTGATATTTTGTTAGGGTTGTCTTTGGTTGATAAGAGCTCCCAATTTTGTAATTCTTGTAATACCAAAGCTGTTATCTGGTTATGTTATGGGTTTGAGAATTTCAGATTAATAGAAGTTAGCCTCTTTTCATCTCTTTGTAAAAACTGTGCTAAAACACTTGGGCATGGAGGATCCAATCGAGGGTTGTTATGTTGTTGTAATGTAGGTTTGATTGTAGTAGTATTGTGACCAGTTTTAGTCAGGTTCCTTGTGATGTTTTCCCCTCTTCCACTAAATGGCTCGGGCATGGAGGATCCAATCGAGTTGTTGTAGCTTCATGGTGATGTAGGTTTGATCATTGTGCTGTTGTGACTGTGTTGTTTGGACATATTTCAGTGTCTGAAGCTTGAGCTTAAGAGTGATATTGAGTTTGAGTTTTTCTTCTCCAAGATGCTTGAAGGTTTGATGCCCATAGTAGTCTTGTCCACCTTTCTTACTAAGTCTTCCCTCTGCTCACACTTAAACTCAATTCACTGATTGAAGTTATTTGTGGCCCTCACTTCCTTGTGCATTTCTTCTCCAGTTCTGTGTTGAACATCATTCATCTATTGAGTTTTGTCCATTGACCTCCACTCATATAAAACCAACATCCACCAAAAACTCTGATGGGTACTGGGCTTATCCTCCCACAATATGAGGGTGACTTTCAATGCTAACAGATAGAAAGAGTAAGAAATTATAGTGGTGACCATTCAATCAATAATGTGTTCAACATGAGACCACAAATGATGTAGATACATGCGGTATGATTAGGATACAAGCCACCTAGGGTTTCCTAAGAACATAGGATTTCGAACCCGTAGGCTCCTAGGGGACACATCCATCATTTTTTCCTTTGATAGATGATGGGAGCCATAGATTTCCACTATTGTTTCCTTTTCTAGATTATGGGAGTTGAATATGAGGTAGATTCAGGCTTGGAGAAAAAACCCTAGATGGATGCCCTAGGATTTGATGTAGAGATCGGAGATCATTGGTGGTTTCAAAGTATTGATGCTACTATGGGACAAAGAATAGTTGGGTCAATCATGTGTAGAATGGATGGTCGATAGTATATCAAAAAATGCATCCATATATCTAAAGCTGAGAATGATGAGAAATTAAGTGACAATTGCACAAACCTACTTACTATTGGAGGGATACTGAAAAAAATAAATATGGAGAATAGGTATGTACTTTGAGAGTCTTCATGTAGTTGTTGTAGAACATTAGAGAGTGTTCCTGGGGTCTTGTGACTTATCTTTTCTTGAGAGTGAAATGTTTATAGAAATATAAAGTGTACCTAAGAATAGAGATCAACTACCTTCACGAGGAGTGGTGTTACATAGGATAGAAGGTTAAGAGAGGCTCTACAATCACATGATGAGGATCCAATGCACCTAGGCTTTCCTCAGAACTTAATGTTTTCATCCCATATGCTCTTGGGGGACACATACACCATTTTTTCCTCTTGTCAATTCACATGGAAGAGGAAATCATTGACTATTTAGATGACACTCATAACCCCTGAATAATTCTTTTGCAAGAGATTATGATAGAAGGGGCCAAAATTATCAAAGACCTCTCCAAATCCTTAAAATGATGGGACTTTAGTTTCATGGATGCTTTAGGCCACTCAGGAGGGTTAGTCACTAGCTGGAAGACCATAATTTTTTCTCTTGTTAATTCTTGGAATTTTGATTCAGGGATAGGGGTCTTCCTTTACTCTCTTGATTTGGGAAAATATTTTAACTACATAAATATATATGGCCCATACTCAAGCCACTTGGAATATTGGGACTGCTTCTTCTCCAGGTCATGGATCAGGAAAGGGTAGGTCATTCTAAGCGATGATTTAAATTTCAGTCTTTGCTTTTTAAGGTTTTTAGGCTAGTAGCATAAGTGGAATATCTATATAATTCTCTCGTTAGGAGTCTGGAGAAAGTTGGATTTTTGGAAATAGAGAAAACCAAAGTCACCCCCACTTGGAAAAATAAAATAACTCGAGAGGGCTGAATTGAAAAATTTCTTAATTTTTTTTTGGTAATAGTAGATTTCTTGGAAGAAACCCTTAGATTTCATCAATGGGTTTTAGTTGGAGGATATTTCAATCATTATCTAGTTCTGTAGGTATTTCCCTACATAGGAAAATCCTCCCAACCCTTTTAAAATAAGCCCTGAATGGCTCAATAAGGAAGGATTCATTCAATTGTGAAAAATGCCTGGGTCCCTTGCAATAACTCTTTAAGAAAATTTGTAGCTATGTAATTTATTTTAAACATGAGAAAGGTTGAGTCCTTGGTGATCCAATGGTCAAAGGAAAAGTGAGACAAGGATGGAAGGATCCTTTGGGAGGTCTAAGAATCCTTAAACAACATATTATCTTCAAAGGATTTTGGGTATGTAACAACTGCACAAAAGGAGAAGCTCTGCCAATTGGAAAACAAGAGAAGGGAATTTCTTTTGGAAAAAGAAAAGGAGTGGTGTTTAAAAAGTAGGTTGATTTGGCTTGAGGAAAGGGATGACAACATGAAAATTTTCCAACTTTTTGCAAACTATCGAAAAAAGACAAAATCAATATGGAAAATTGATAGAGGGGATGGATCCTAGGCATAAAATTTCTCTAACGTAGCCTCAGAAGGGGAATTTTGTTTGATCAATAAGAAAGGAACCCTGCTGCATGTTCTTAATTATAATGATCTATTAACCTCAAGAATGGCCTAAGGCCCATATTGTATATTTAATACAAATTAAGAAACACATTTGAAGAAAAAACGATGATCAATAAGCTTCATGAGCATGCCATATCGCTAAATATTAAGTATATCCTTGGCTCCTGCCTGCTCCTCCATGAGATCCTCACTCATGTATTTACTAATAATCTCATATTTCTTATTCTCCACAACCATGCCCTCGATCTCTTTCCATCCAGAAATGGAACATGGACAACAAATTCCTGCTCTCTCTGCTGATGGTTTCCCTTGTCCTACTCTCCCATTTATTCCCCCACATCTTCCTCTTCCTTGAACATGACCGATGTAACGGCAACGATCTCTCCTCTCTTAATAATCAACTTAGACTCCCTTGACACACTCAAAACTCTTCCACTCCCTCAACGCTTTGGCTCACATCTCCTTCTCTGCAGACCACTCGAATCTCTCCAAGATACCGTCCTTGTAATCCCTCTAGCCATAATAACTAGCACCAATTCGCTTGTAAATATCATACCTAGATCTCTTCTTCTTCACCTCAGGGGGATTATCGACTAACTTTTTGATGCCGAAGATGAATTTATGAACCCCACTTGTACAATTGGTTGCTGGAAAATCAAAACCTTAAAATCAACCCCTAAATTGAAAAGTGACACTACTAGGAGTGCATGTTTTTTTTTGGGGTTAAAATTACGACTTGTTTAATACCATGAAATTAAAAACCAGTGTCATTGCAACCAAAATCTTAAAATAAAATCTTGAATCAAAAATTGGTACTATCAGTAACACCCACTCCTCCTTTTTAGGATAAAATTACAACATTTTTGAGACCATGGCCTTGACAATTGATACCATTGCAGCAAAAATCCTAAAATCAACTCCTGAATCGAAAAGAAATCTCCCCCAATAGAAACCTATTTCTTTTTTCATACTTAAAATTACAACATTTTTTAAACAATTCCCTAAAAAACCACTACTAATGCGAAAAAAATCATTAAAAAAAAAAACAAAAAACACAAGAATTTTTTTTAAAAAACAATATTTTTTAAATTAAAAAAAAGCACACATTTTAAAAATTTTAAAACATAAAGAAAGCACACATTTTAAAAATTTTAAAACATAAATTAAAAAAAAGTGAGAAAAAAAATACCTCACCTTCTTTTAAAACATTATTACTAGAAAAAGAAGCCTAAACCGAATTA
>JASDQU010103362.1:104905-118601 GCA_032191745.1 Picea mariana | reverse complement strand
ACAATAGTATAAGAGTTACACCAATACACCACAATACACCATGCACAATATATGAGAAATAATCAATAGTTATTGTTCAAGGGAAGTAATGACTTCCAAAGGTAGCTACAGCTTCCAAATGTAAAGGGAGGGATAAACCTCCAAGAGTAATATACAATCCTCCAATATCAAGAGAGAGTTGAACTCTCCATCCTTGCCCCTTCCTTCTGCCCAAGAATATATGAGAGATAATAAAACTTTACATTAAATCATCACCATCAACCAATCATCACATAGAACCTAATAATGCTTCTAGAGACTTCTTCAATTTCTACAATTCTTCAATTATTGGAGTACTTTGATCCTGTAAATAACATTACTCAATGTATTCTCTGAAACTCCTCCAAGTTTCACTCCTTGAATGCTCCTCAAAAAGAAGTTATATAAAGAATGGTAGACTTTATTCAATTCTGGTCTATTCAGGAGAGTGAACTTGCACAGAATGCCCTGCACTCAATATTTAACATCCAATTCTGAAACTCACACACAAAAAACTATATTCCATACTCTTTCCAATGAAAATTTTCCCACGTCATTTGGATTCTTGATGAAGAAGTTATGACTGTTTTACCCGGAACACTTGTTTATTGACTAGCTTTAGGACTAGTCACAAACCTTATCTTCCACATAATGTATCTACATAATTATAGCAAATCAAGAGATAAAAATTTTACCACAGGTACCTTGATATGTATTCTCACTACCATAGCAATTTCACAATCTGAATCGTTCTAGAAAAAACGTTATAGCAAAAATGGTAAGATGACCTGAAAATAACATACCTTAGAACACATCACCAAAAGACTTCTTCCTCCCTTGAAATCCGGCCTTCCTTACTTATGATTTCCTCTGAAATTCAACTTGTATCAAATGAATGTATAATGATGTGTATTTATACCATTTATTTCACTTCCTTTTAAAATTAGGGCCGACCTGGCACTTTCTTATTTTGTAATTTTTTTCTTTAATTATCTTCAGGGCCTACATGTACTTCCTTCTTCAATTCACTTTGTCATCTTAAAAAATTCATTTCTCCTCAACCATGAGGATCCACGTGACGTGCCACATACCACCGGAAACAACATGATGTATACTATCCATCCATGGGTGTTTTATATGCATGTGCATTGTCCTTCATGTCCAAATACCTTCATCAATATTGTGGTCCAAAACCCATGACTAGGGTTGACATCAATGACAACAACCAATCTTCCAACAAAGAGAAGAGAGGGGGGGATTTCTCAAACATTAAAGGATGAACAAAGGATTTTTCTATAGATTGATCCCTAAGAGTGTTGAAGCTCAAGAAGGGTGCAATCACAAAAAAATTAAGGACATAGAGGAAGAAATCGGTGCCTAGAACTAAAGAATGAAAAGGATTTTGAGCTTGTCCATGGGGAACATAGATTATTAGTGAGCCAAATATCAATCTACAAGACATAACCTAGGGGTATAATTACAAAAAACCTTAGTTAGAGGGTGTAAATTTTCCATTTGTAATAATTCCTAACCATAAAAAGATCCAAAGAAAATCCATTTCTTGTTGGCTTTTCCAAAATGGATTTATAGGATAAAAATGTGTTATTACTATGTATGTTTGTTTTTTTGAGCATTGTTTTTTTTATTGAAATTGTAGTCGGTAAGTAATATGATTTTTTTTTATGCACGGTTAAATAGAAAATAGAGATAAACAATTTTATTTCCACAACATTAATTAAGGTCGATGTTAGTGAATTGACTCAATATATGTCGAGTGATTATGGATCATGTGTGTTGAGGAAAAGATATGAAGTGATCTTACTCAAGAATTTTCAGATTCTGCTTGGCTAAGGAAAAATAGACAGGAATGTCACCCTAAGTTTATAGCCATCAAAAATAAAACCCCTAACTCACAAGTATTAATTACAAGTTCTTAGGCTAGTCTTTTTCACAAATAAAAGTTGTTGGACAACTGAGAGGGGGGGGGGGTGAATAAGTTGTTACCTAGATTAAACAATTATGCTCATTTTAAATTCATTACAGAACTCTCAATGATGATCACAATAATGCAGGGAAGTAAGCAATAGAAAATTCAACATCATTCACACATATGAGATACACAGAGACAAATATTTCCTGAGGACCAAAATTGCAACAAAGCCATGTTTAAAAACCTGTGACCTTCTCTAATGGCGCAATCAAATAATATCGATAACAAATACAATGGATAACCATGCCATAATTACCACGATGCAACATTCCCATTTAAAAATTTTAAAACACAYAGTCACAGTATTATTAACTCAACCTATTGTGTCGAGCTATCAATCCTATGCAAGGAGGCAGCAACAGTATTGCTCAAATTAATCAAATTGCAATAAAACCATATTGTGTAAAACTTGTGCCCATGCTTGATGACACAATCAAATAACCATAACATATAAAGTGGATGGAAATTCCATAATCATCTCGATTGCAATAACCATTTGGCCATTAAAAACACAGTCACAATAATCATTGACTCATGTTGTAGGAACGCCACATATACCAATGCATCACGCGTGAAGCATCATTAATCAATTGTAAACTATTTTTGAGTTAACATTCTGATAACCTCATTGCAAAAGGTAGTGATTGTGTATCAACCCCATCTTCAATCAACCAATTTCAATGTCGAGCTTATCAATTGGATTGGCATAATAACCAATTGTAGTGACTGCAACCAAAACCATTGTTAGGATAATCAATAGAGACGAGTCAATAATAGAAGATTATCGACAATGCATCACCAAATCATAACCATCGACTGTGTATCCAAAATGACATAATGGGTTTCCTTTATCAAAATTGAGCTTCGAGTAATCAAGGTTTGGCCCTATAGACCAACACAGGGAGACATGGAGTTGACTCCTAACATAAGGTGAGAAAATCCAAGACTAATGGTGCACGAACAGGCTATACTACAAATGTCTTCGTAGACAGGGTGACCATCCCCGTGATAGAGGAGGCTATGAACAGAGGAGAAAGGCTCCATTTGGCCTTGTAACGATACTTAGCACACACAGAGTATAACTCTCATGGCTCTCCCAGTCAACCAATTTCAATGCTGAGGTGAAACGAATCTGAGAAAAAGAAATATGACCCACTGCGCGACCATTGGTAGCATGAAATAACCCAATACCCAATTGAATAATGTGCGGTGACACGGGGCATTTTAAACCCATTAAACCCCATAAAATCCAAGATTGGGCATGGTGATACAATGCGTGAAGGCAGTCGTCCAACCTAGACCAAATGAAACCCTCCACTAAATCGGCAAGGATGACAGAGAGCCTTTATGGCTGCTAACACTCAGAACAACCCAATACATTGTAACTTCAGACATTATTGTAGATAAATCCACCAACGATTCATTCCAGAAAAAATCACAATTTTACACAGTTGCCATACTTAAGGAAAGAACAAACCCATACATCCGAGCCAATATATATTTCATAACCAGAGTAGACTCATGGATGGAAAAAAAAAGACATACCTGTAATCAAAATCACCTTAAAAGCGAATTGGTTGAGCGGTTCTCCCTTTGCTTGAAAGTCAGAGCATAACCACAACAAACTCAATTGAACAATAGCCTAATTAGGGTGGCGAGAAGTGGAAGGAGTAAGTGTGACGTGTAGTAAATGCACGTCGTCTCCATCCCCAGTCCATTAATTCCTTAGTACACGCCAGCAAGCTTCCCATTAACTCAATTAATTAAACCATGTATCGAAACCATCACCCACTAAAACCAATAGCATGACCCATATCAACTTATGCCATAACATAAATCACCACTTCATATAACTCAATCAAATCGCATAACAATTAGCTTATTGCTAGGGTTATCAACAACCATTTAAATTTCAATGCATGTAGAGTAGTATATAGCATAGTTTAATTCCTTCCCTTTGTATTTGTGTATATTGTTTTTGCCTTTTTCCAATTGCTCTTTAGTATTGTTACTAACATGTCTATTGTGCAGGTGTCAAAGTAACGAGTCAGGGAACAGATAGAAATAGTAACAATGGATAACATAGGCAATCGTAACATGCGATTAGAGCTCAGAACAAAACATAACATGCCTTACCCAAGATTCGCTTGTCGCACATAGAACGAACACATAATAAGCCCAATCCATCGCCAACAAGATCTCATCAACCATGTAAGAAGAGTCGAACAGTGGCACAAACATCAAATGAGAGTCAGATATTATCTCCCAATCTACAAGGGGGTTCCACCTACTAGTATTATTTATCATGTTAGCTTATAAAAATAGGCTTTAGCAATACTTTGCGGGAAAAAAACTTCGTTGTGATTTTTAATCGTCAACAAACTGGCGACTCCACAGGGAAATTTGTTTTCAACATATTTAGAACTCATAACTCATGATTTCGTAGACCAAGAACAACAGGTCAAGAAGATATAACCGGGAAGATTATGCAACAGGGGGAAGTGAGCGGATTTAATGGAAAAATGACCAGGAATTTGGGAATAACTCATGAAAAATATGAGGGGTTTTACCACTGTATGCATAATCATTCAACCGAAATTTGCTCTTAACTTCAAGGAGAAAATTTTTGGACTTGCTCTTAAAAATATCGATGGATGAAGAAATGGCAAGAAGAAGCGAGAGATAACCAATTCTTTATAAGACAACAGTGGAAATATATAACAATTTCAAGGGTGTCTTCAGAGGAAACATCACGATAGTTGTGTAAGCTTGATTGTTATTGACTAACAATGCTTTGCAGGAGCGTCACTGTGGCAGAATTGATCCAAAATCCTATTTTGACCAAATTAACTAAAAGATGATAGGAAACAAAATCATGACAGAAGTAAAATTGCAAAAATTAAAGAAGCAACAATAAAAGACAGAAATGAAAAAGCAGCAAGAAAAGATTTAACACAGAAAGAACAAGTCAAACTACTGTAAAGAAGAAAAGAGAAGCACAAAAATGAAAGTAAAGCTAGGCTACTAGTATACAGAAGATCCAAACAGCATTAGAACTTTTCATGTTGGTCCCTCGTAATGTTTCAAACGATAACTTTAGTGTTGTAAGAAAACGATTGCTCCTGTAAATCCTTTAGAATGTAAGAGTTAGTATCCAACACAAAAGCAATTTTGAAAGGACCCAGAAACAACGCTTGGAACTCTGAGGTAATTATCATCCCTTTGACGCACACAATTAGATCATCAAGATAGAGATGGATATTGACCAATTCATCGAAAGTTGTGTGTATAGGTCTTTTAAAAGCGGTACTTGCATCGGGTAAGCCAATATATATATATATATATATATATATATATATATAAAGTCATGGTACACCAATCTGAGATAAGGGTGGTTTTGTAAGCATCTGCCCCTTTTTCTTTGATTTTCCTGCAACCCAAAAAACTGTCAAGTAAGGGCCTCAACTGTGACTCTACAACCTGTTGCGGAATTATTTCCATATTGAGAGGAGGAAAAGGATTTCTCATAACAGCATGACTGAAAGTGCGAAAATTAATGCAGGTTCTAATATGATCAATGTTCTTTGGAACAGGTACCCAATTGGAAACCCATTCAGGGTGGACTAAAAAGATAATCCCATCCCTTAAGAAATTTTCCAACTCACTTTGAAAAGTTTCTTTGAATGCAAAGTTAATAGGTCTTTGTTTTTTCCTAGCTGGTTTCATGCCTTCCTTGATGGGGATAGCATGTCATGTAAGACCAGGAAAAAAACCACGAAGATCCTTATAAGACCAAGAAAAAACCTTTTGAAATCCACCAAGTAGCTTGGCAAACCTCATTTCTTCTTTATCAGAACATTGGGTATTTATTTTAACACTCTTTGAGGATTTAAGTGCCCCAATATTCTAGGAGATGGTTTCACCCACCTTCCTTCGTAACTCCTCTTCTTTTTGTTTTTCCTTATTGCCTACAACACTCGATGAAAAGGAACCCATAAGAGGAGTCAAGCCCTCAGGAATCTTATTGTTTTCTATGGATTTAATTTCCTCGGGCTTAAGTGGTTCATCTTGAATGAAAGCACAAATGATATCATCGCTAGGGAGGGCCTGCCAATATTCTGCAATGTCAGGTATATATGGAGAATATAGGGATTGAAAAGAACAATCAGGCATGTGAGGAAAAATTTGTTGATTAGGAGAAGCTGCAAAGACAGCTAACCGATCAGCTATTGAATTCAACTCCCTCTTAACATGAGTGATGTTGAAAGATAAAAGGTTCGAGATAAGCGCCCAAATAGTTTGGGTGTATCATTCCATCAGCTTGTTGTGAGGAGAGCATATCTTATGTGTCAAGTTCACAACAAGCTCAGAATCTCCAAAAATTGAAAGGTGACCACAACCAAGATCAGGGGTGATTTTAAGAACCCCCCCTAAATTTATATGTATGATAAATGGGTGAATCCCCATGATACATAGGAAAACCTGAAGGCTATTTTATCAATAATATAATATGTATATATAATTTTTTGGTGAATCTTTTAGTCAATTATATAATCTTGTAAAAATTTGGCGAATATTTCACTGAACTATAAACTCTTGTAAAATCTTGGTGAATCTTTCACTGAATTATAAAACCTTGTAAAGTATTGAAAAGGAAATGTTTGTGCATTTAACAGACTTTGAGGGTGCTATACACAGATAAGGACACCTCTAGAGGTTGCAATGGTGCAATAGCATCATTTGGAATTGGTGAAGGAGGTTGTGAAGGGAAATTGGAACTAAAAACAAAGATGTTTTGGTTGTGAAAGTCATCCTGACTAAACCAAACTAGTTATTATGCCATCACCTATGATATTTTTCATCAGATGTTGGAATGAATGAGTACATTTAGTTGTGTGTGTGTGTGTGTGTGTGTGTGTATCATGAGTGCCTGAGGAATGCACAGTCTTCTTTGAGCTCTACAAGATCCTATACAAACAGTGGAAAAACAGTCGTTAATAAGAATGTGGTAACATCCACTGAGCTCTGGACAAATGGGCTTATATGTGAATTTCATCTTGTTTTTAGGTCACAATTGTATTTTAGATCCAATATAGAAATCCAATAGCACCAATAAAATATGGTCATGATATAACCAAGGCTAAACAAATCTCTTACCCAAATATGGTCATGAAAGGTAATATAGGTGTTATTTTGTACACAAATGTTGATAGAAAGAATTGACCAACAAATAGAAACCTTGTCGGGTACATACTTAGTCCAACATCCTCTCACAATGTTCCCCTAGTGGCTATTTGAAATAAATATTACATAAAATTCAAACTGTAGCTACACCTTTTTGGATACCATCATGGAGTTCCATCATCAATTATATACAGGAATCACTTTTCAAGCATTATTCATCTACTAGACTCCCACAATCAGCTGCATTCCCATTGGCAAATATGTTTATGTAATTTTCCAAAAAGTTGGTGCTAACCATTCAATCCACTTTGATAGAGGTTTGCAAGCATTTTTTTTTTCTTATGGAACCAACTTTGTTGGGCAATTTCAAAATATTTTTCATTTAAGGAGATAATACTTATACAACATAAATTATCTTGTACCACAAAGGCTTCCTCATTACATTTCAGCTTAAATTTTCCCTCATCCTTTGTTGGATTATGTTCAAAATGTATACAAAATTTCACATCCACTAGAAGCCTCTCCACAATTTAAGCTTTAGAACATCCTTTAGGCACATCGTTGGATTTGTCCTTTAGAACATCCTTTAGGAACTCACCAGTTTCTCAAATGGGGAGATATAACAATGACTTTAATAGCTAGGTTGATCAATTTCCACCATCCTTTCGATGAGTTTTCTCCTTCATGAAGAGATTTTATCACTCTGGTCAACTTCAAAAGTAGAAAACTTCTCTCTTTGAGCAATTGTTTGCTTCTCAGATGATGTATACAATATGGAGCCTATTGGTTTAATTACTGCAAAGAAAACAATTCTCACAAGGCTGACACCTACGAGTCTTCCAGGTTGGGCAATAGTGATTTGCAAAATCAACATTGAGACTATTTTGAAATATGACATTTGCTAGAATAGAGGGCCAAGTTATTTCCAATATTTATGCTCTACATTTCAAAATCATGAAGAGGATCATCATTGTTTTCCTCATGTAGCCTATACTCTGTATCTATTCCAAGTATAAGCCCAATTCCATATGTGATTTACCTCCTTTGATCCATTACTTAAAAATGTGTATGATGGTCTTTTAAAACCTGTGACTTGCTGTGCAAATGATAAAAAATTCTATAGTATGAACATACCCTATAGTCAGCAAGTTACACATATTGTTTACCTATTGCCTCATTGATTTTATACCTTGCATCTTGGATATCGTGTTTGAAAGGCTCTCACACTTCACTCTAATTAGACTTTACAGGTTGTGACTTCCATTTGAACACCACCTTCTTATTAGAATTTACAGCCTGGTTGTTCTAATTCTAGTCCAAGCAAGGCTTACCCATTTTTTAAAGTTTTTACTCCAAGGTTTACCTTTGCAACATACCCCTGTAGCAGCCAAAAATTAAAGATTGACCTCAAACTCAATAGTCCCATTCATAATCTGGTCCCCAAAGGTATACTCCTCTTAGAAGAGACTGTACTTTGAGCAGGTTCGGCACAAATTCCATTGGTATACTCAGCCTGTAAACTACAACACAGTGCATAGTTGGGTGGGCCACAATGGAGACCTAAAACTAATAATCATATAAAATGCACTAGGATCACCATTATCAATCCCTGAAGTTAGAACTTCCTAGGATGGAAATTTCAGATTTTGATTGCTGGATAATTCCATAGTGAAATTTCTATTTTGAATCTGAAAGTTCCATTGCGAAAGTTCTAGTTTGAAGGACGGCCAGTGGTGATCCTGGTGCATTTAAAATGCTGGAAGGTACAACTTGAGTCTAATTGTCCCTGCAGAAGTGTGTGAATGTTGTGGTGTTTTCCTTGTCAAAGATGAGAGTTTTTGTTGCAGACCTCTCAAGCTATAGTGAGAATGAGGGTGCCTATTAAACATAAAGTTACTTTTGAGGCCTGAGCTTTGTCAGCTCCAAATCTAAAAAATTGTTTTGTACAATTGCAAACTGTTGGTTAGAATGTTCAATAGATCATATTATGTGTCATAATATACATTACTATGTTGTTGATGATATTGCAATATAATCAATAATACCCAGTAATCAGGCTCCATGAAAGTTGAAAGCTAGCAGGTTATTAAAGGGTTCATTGTCCAGAAAACCAACAATAATGACTCGAGAACGATATCATTCAATATATATAATTGATCTGGAACTAGTTCACCAATCAAATAGTAATTAAAAACAAAACCTATTCAGTATCCATCCATAACTGCTCCATCCGGAACATCATCCTATTCATTGGATTTAGTACTTCCAAGTTCCCACCTACCTAACATTGTCCATTTCATCCTATTAAGAAAGTTCAGTGTATTGTTTCAAATATTGTTTAGAGGAATATATTGTCGAGAGTTCCAAAATAAATTTATCAGAAATATCAACAAAAATATTGAAAATTATTAGAAAATATGGGTAAGAAACTTTAAAAATTCTGAAAATATTGGACAAAATCTCAACCTGAAATCACTGGAGAGAAATCAAAAATATTTGCAACACTATCATCCAAATGTGCAATTATAAAATCCAACCACAAATGTGCAATTATAAAATCCAACCACTGAAATCACATGAAATTGCTCTAGAGTAAACAGTACAGGATATATATTACGGAATCAAAGGACCCATTGAATAGCATATGGTGAATATAGGACAGCTCAATTTAAAAATACAATTCAATAGAGTAAAAAGATTAAAAATATCATAGAAAAATACAAAAAGCACTGAAACTGTGATTCAAAAGATCATTATGAATAAATTCATTATGAAACTTAGGTCCATATATTTTATTTTGAGTTGGAAAAGCTTAGGATTGAAATAAAAGTCCATTTTTACTAGGCACCCATGGCCAGGACAACAAGCACTTAGCCTTAACTTGAAGACAATGAAATATATATATATATATATATATATATATATATATATATATATATATATATATATATATATATATATATATATATATATATATATATATATATAATTTAAATTTAAATGAAGATTTAGTGTTTGGCCATAAGGATTTGTTATGAACCTCAAAAAAATTGAATTTAGCAAAAAAGAACCATCAACGTGCTTGCCAAATTATTTTTTGGCTCCAACCACAATATTCTGATTTCACTTTAACTTAATCCCCTTTCACTTTTCATTCTAGGCATAGAAGAATAAGGGCAAGTTACAGAAGCATAAATTACAACTGACAAAATACAACTTACCTTCTTCTGAAGCCTATAGAAACCATTTTTAGACCTAGGTTCAGGCACACTGATTTTGCAGCATGTCCAAAGACTCATATGCCTCCCCAGCACAAGTTCATGAAACCAATTGCATGGGTCAATAAAGAGGCAATGGTTATTGTCTAGAGGAAGCTCGATAAGGAGCTTTAAATGAATCATGACTCCAACAATAGAAAATGAATACCTCCACACGACAGACATGGCCCAATTTTATATCACAAGATGCAAGACAACTCATAGAGGGAAACTGTTTTGAAATATGACATTTGATAGCATAGAGGGGCCAAGTTATTTCCAATATTTATGCTCTACATTTCAAAATCATGAAGAGGACCATCATTGTTTTCCTCTTGTAGCCTATACTCTGTATCTATTCCAAGTATAAGCCCAATTCCATATGTGATTTACCTCCTTTGATCCATTACTTAAAAATGTGGATGATGGTCTTTTAAAACCTGTGACTTGCTTTGCAAATGATAAAAAAATCTATAGTATGAACATACCTTGTAGTCAACAAGTTATGCATATCGTTTACCTATTGCCTCATTGATTTTATATCTTGCATCTTGGATATCGTGTTTGAAAGGCTCTCACACTTCACTCTAATTAGACTTTACAAGTTGTGACTTCCATTTGAACACCACCTTCTTATTAGAATTTACAACCTGGTTGTTCTAAGTCTAGTCCAACCAAGGCTTACCCATTTTTTAAAGTTTTTACTCCAAGGTTTACCTTTGCAACATACTCCTGTAGAAGCCAAAAATTAAAGATTGACCTCATTTATTTCATTCCTCAAAATTTGTGAATTATAACCTATTCTACAAGGCATTGGGTTGCAACTCAATAACACAAAATAACCTTAGAATTGGCATACCATTACATTTTATATATTTCATCTATTACTCTATTCCCATTCCAAGTACTCCATGATCCATTATGGTATGGTAACATGAGTTGTAGGTATCATTAGAATTGAAGGATCAGCTTGTCAATGTCCCAAGACCACTTTAAATAATACTTAACCATTCAGGACGTGTTGTCTAAAAAGTTGATTATCCCTTGTTTCTAGGGCATATCCCTTGAAACTACAAGTCAAGTTCATTTGGGAGATCATAATGTGTTGTCTCATTGTTAAAAATAAAGGTATTATGATCCTGGGAGTTCATCCAAATCAGAGGTAATAAAATAATGATAACCCTACCACGAGGATCGTCCTACAACTCAGTTATATCATTTGACTTTGCTTATGGCCCATGGTTAATTCCAACTAAAATACCAATTGTATTGCTACTTATCTTTGGGATAATTAGACTTGTTGTAGGATAGCATAGCTATTATTCACTTGTTTATCATTTATTAAAAGAGATATCGGGAATCTAATAAGGGGACACAACAAGTCTGTCTTGTTGCTCAAAACAACCATGGCAGCCTTGATCACCAGCACTAATGAAGAAAAGAAGATGAAGGAAATTTGTTTTCCTAAGTTTCAATTAATGTCTCATAAATCCCCATCAAGGATAGTAGCAATCATTTTTCAAGGAGGTATGTGATACAATATTCACCTCACGAAATATGGAATACCTCCCATATCTTTGAACTACAACTCTCTTAACTTTAAGCATGCACACAATTTTGTGTAGGCCATACCACAGAACCTGAAATTGAGTATTTGTGATTTTTGGTATGGGGATTGATTACGTTAAAAACTATATGACTATAAATCATCTCACATATCTAGGTCAATATTTCAAAGAAATAGCTTGATTATCAAATTCTTGTGGCAATGACCTTGCCCAGAACAGAGTTGGGACAATCCACTTTTGGAAGACCAAATGGATAGATATTTCAAACCCAGCTCTAGGGAATATTCTCCTATGAATCTATTTTACAACCCAATTGGAATCAATGTTTTAAAAACCGAAACCAGTACTGGAACCGGTCAAGGGTCCAACCGGAACCGGTAATAAACCGGTCGAACAGGTTTCAATGAACCGGTTTTTTTAAAAAATACATAAAATATTTAAATTTTAATGAAAACATATATTTTTAAGATTTTAAATCATGTTTCCAAAGCATTAGAGACAATTAGAGACAAAATATTCAAAGTATGCTCATGAATATATCAAAATGGCACCAAGTGCAATACATATCTAGAGATCCGAAAGATTTTAAATCATGTTTCCAAAGCATTAGAGACAATTAGAGACAAAATATCCAAAGTATGCTCATGAATATATCAAAATGGCAGCAAATGAAATACATATCTAGAGATCCGAAAGATTTTGAATCTTGTTTCCAAATCATTAGAGACAATTAGAGACAAAATATCCAAAGTATGCTCATGAATATATCAAAATGGCACAAAGTGCAATACATATCTAGAGATTGGAACATAAATACATAATCAAGGAGGCTCTAGAGTCAAAATGGCCTCGATCCTCTATAGACCACAACAACAAAACACATAGTATCAAGAGTCAAAACAGTCTCAAGAGTCAAAACTACAAGTCACTATCTCATTTATCAACATGATCAACGATCAATCATCACTACTGCTAGAAGTAGAAATGGCATGGGCATCCTCGCCCTCGACATCATCATCTGACTCAGACTCGGACTCAGCCTCAGACTCATCAGCATCAGGGACATTTGTGACTACACACTCTGAAGTTGCACTAGCTGTAGTAGCACGACTACGACCGCGACGAGGCACACGAGGTATACCACCGCCTGCAGTTCCAGTAGGGCCTGCCATGTCTGACACTGGAATCAAACCGCAAGGCCCTAATAGAGGATTTGCATCCATCTGAGCATGCCCTGCTAACTCCATCTCCAAATCATGGTCATCATCAAACTCTGGTGGGTGAGTCTCTACTACCCAATCTGAAGTTGGATCAACATCATCCAACACAATAGGATCTGTATCGGGTCTTTTGTTCAACAATTGGTTGCGCCTGAGCCGGAGGTTGTACTACACGAAGACTAGATCATTTAACCGCTTTTTTTCTAATCGGTTCCTCTTCTTCGTGTGAATCCTCTCAAAGACGGACCAATTGCGCTCACACCCAGAAGCACTGCAAGTTTGACTCAACACTCTAATTGCAAAATTTTGCAATTGAGGACAATGGCTGCCAAATGAGTCCCACCAGTTTGCTGCAAAAAACATAGTTAGTCGAGTTAGTTCCTTGAAGTAATAAAATATAAAGTATATAAAATTTAAACACTTGAACTTTAAAGTTTAAACTTTGGAATTGTTACCTGG
>JASDQU010103362.1:79123-91171 GCA_032191745.1 Picea mariana | reverse complement strand
AGCCAAGTTATTTCCAATATTTATGCTCTGCATTTCAAAATCATGAAGAGGATCATCATTGTTTTCCTCCTGTAGCCTATACTCTGTATCTATTCCAAGTATAAGCCCAATTCCATATGTGATTTACCTCCTTTGATCCATTACTTAAAAATGTGGATGATGGTCTTTTAAAACCCGTGACTTGCTTTGCAAAAGATAAAAAATTCTATAGTATGAACATACCCTGTAGTCAGCAAGTTACACATATCGTTTACCTATTGCCTCATTGATTTTATACCTTGCATCTTGGATATCGTGTTTGAAAGTCTCTCACACTTCACTCTAATTAGACTTTACAGGTTGTGAATTCTATTTGAACACCACCTTCTTATTAGAATTTACAGCCTGGTTGTTCTAAGTCTAGTCCAAGAAAGGCTTGCCCACTTTTTAAAGTTCTTACTCCAAGGTTTACCTTTGCAACATACTCCTGTAGTAGCCAAAAATTAAAGATTGAACTCAAACTCAATAGTCCCATTCATAATGTGGTCCCCAAAGGTATATGCCTACTCTTAGAAGAGACTGTACTTTGAGTAGGTTTGACACAAATTCCATTGGTATACTCAGCCCGTAAACTACAACACAGTGAGTAGTTGGGTGGGCCACAATGGAGACCTAAAACTAATAATCATAGAAAATGCACTAGGATCACCATTGTCAATCCCCGAAGTTAGAACTTCCTAGGATGGAAATTTCAGAATTTTATTGCTGGATAATTCCATAGTGAAATTTCTATTCTGAATCTGAAAGTTCCATTGCGAAAGTTCTAGTTTGAAGGATGGCCAGTGGTGATCCTGGTGCATTTAAAATGCTGGAAGGTACAACTTGAGTCTAATTCTCCCTATAGAAGTGTGTGAATGTTGTGGTGTTGTCCTTGTAGAAGATGAGAGTTTGTGTTGCAGAACTCTCAAGCTATAGTGAGAATGAGGGTGCCTATTAAACATAAAGTTACTTTTAAGGCCTGAAATTTGCCAGCTCCAAATCTAAAAAAATGTTTTGTACAATTGCAAACTGTTGGTTAGAATTTTCAGTAGATCATATTCTGTGTCATAGTATACATTACTATGTTGTTGATGATATTGCAATATAATCAATAATACCCAGTAATCAGGCTCCATGAAAGTTGAAAGCTACCAGGTTATTAAAGGGTTCACTTTCCAGCAAACCAACAATAATGACTCGAGATCGATCTCATTCAATATATATAATTGATATGGAACTACTTCACCAATCAAACAGTAATTAAAAACAAAACCTATTCAGTATCCATCCATAACTGCTCCATCCAGAACATCATCCAATTCATTGGATTTAGTACTTCCAAGTTCCCACCTACCTAACATTTTCCATTTCATCCTATTAAGAAAGTTCAGTGTATTGTTTCAAATATTGTTTAGAGGAATATATTGTCGAGAGTTCCAAAAGAAATTTATCAGAAATATCAACAAAAATATTGAAAATTATTAGAAAATATGGGTAAGAAACTTTAAAAATTCTGAAAATATTGGACAAAATCTCAACCTGAAATAATTGGAGAGAAATAAAAAATATTTGCAACACTATCATCCAAATGTGCAATTATAAAATCCAACCACAAATGTGCAATTATAGAATCCAACCATTGAAATCACATGAAACTGCTCTAGAGTAAACAATACAGGATATATATTACAGAACCAAAGGACCCATTTGAATAGCATATGGTGAATATAGGACAACTCAATTTAAAAATACAATTCAATAGAGTAAAAAGATTAAAAATATCATAGAAAAATACAAAAAGCACTGAAAGTTAAATCACAATTCTCAGTTCTCTCCTTCCCATTTGTCTTGTGCTCGGTTAAAGAAGCTCCAGCGATCTCTCTTCTCATGGGCCAGGATGCTGAAGATGAGGAAGTTTACTTCTGGGAAAATGCTTTAATCTGTTGGTTCATTGGACTTTGGCCATGGCTTGTGGATCTCAATAGTTTGATCTCAGCCCATTGGAAGCCTCTCATCAAGGAAGATTTGTTCATTCACCCATGCTCGAAGGGTTTCTTCATTGCAGAGTTTGATCTTGCAGCAGATCGGGATCTGATCCTAGCCTCTTTCCCTTGGTTTTGGGGAAACTCAGGTTTGTGCATGATGGTTTGGACTCCTTGCTTCAATCCTCTGATTGTTATTCTTTCTTCTGCTCCAGTTTGGGTCAGACTTCCGAATCTTCCCTTACATTTTTGGGGTGAAACTTCTCTTCGAGATATTGGATCAACATTAGGAAAGTTTCATTTTGCAAGCAAAGAAACTAGAATTCATAGCACCACCTCATATGCCAGAATTTGCGTGGAAATGGATTTCAGCAAAGGGTTTCTAGCAGAATTTATTTTGGGTTGCAAAAACTACTCCTCGACCCAAAAGCTAAACTATGAAAGAATCTCACTGCGTTGCAGGGTTTGTTTCGAAACAGGGCACATAGCAGCTCAATGCACTAAGGGAAATAGGAAGGTGGGAAAGCAACAACGCAAATCAACCTGGTGGGAAGGCTCCAGTGAAGATCATCAACTAATAATTACAAACAACCGAAAATCTTCTCTAGAACCAAACTCTCTGAGCCATGATTCCAAAGGCACGTCTACTTAGGAGACACCTCCGAATCATTCCAAGATCGTCCCTCAATCGAAGAGTAAAGGTTCAACTTCTCTTGATCCGAGAATATAAAGTATTAAGGCTTCAGACACTCCTGATACGAGAATAGAAAGTAAGGTTCTCTTCAGCTCCCCACCTCCTTCAAGTTGGGAAGATGAGGCCGATAAAGATGATAAAGATGAAGCAGCATTGACATCCTCAAAGAAAACAAGTCCCCCAGATCAGGAAAATATGGGGATAATTGAATCAACAACAATATCACTACCTGCCAAAGAAGGTTGGACAATAGTTGAGAAGAGGAAAAAGACATCACCAAAAATACAACCAATGATGACCAGAAGTTGATCCCGAAAGAAAAAATAACCATTTGTTGCTTTTGTCAACTATTAGGCCGTCAATTTGTTCGAATTTATTCATGTAAGGAATCATGGAATGTAGTTTCTTTGGATAACTGGAAACATAGGAAAGTGAACTTGAAATCCAGTAAGATAAATCAGAAACTAGACTTGGGATCTTTTTTTTTTATGTACTTTTTTCAGGCAAGGCCGTTGACCTTTTATTAATACAATCTTAACCATTTCTGTTAAAAAAAAAAAAAAGATCACTATGAATAAATTCATTATGAAACTTAGGCCCATATATTTTATTTTGAGTTGGCAAATCTTAGGGTGGAAATAGAAGTCCATTTTTACTAGGCACCCACGGCCAGGACAACAAGCACTTAGCCTTAACTTGAAGACAATGAAATTTATATATATAAATATAAATATAAATTTAATTTAAATTTAAATGAAGATTTAGTGTTTGGCCATAAGGATTTGTTATGAACTTCAAAAAATTTGAATTCAACAATAAAGAACCATCAACGTGCCTGCCAAATTCTTTTTTTTTTGGCTCCAACCACAATATTCTGATTTCACTTTAACTTAATCTCCTTTCACTTTTCATTCTAGGCATAGAAGAACAATGGCAAGTTATAGAAGCATAAATTACATATGACAAAATACAACTTACCTTCTTCTGAAGCCTATAGAAACCATTTTCATACCTAGGTTTAGGCACACTGATTTTGCAGCATGTCCAAAGACTCATATGCCTCCCCAACACAAGTTCATGAAACTGATTGCATGGGTCAATAAGGAGGCAATGGTTATTGTCTACAGGAAGCTCGATAAGGAGATTTAAATGAATCATGACTCCAACAATAGAAAACAAATACCTCCACATGACAGACATGGACCAATTTTATATCACAAGATGCAAGACAACTCATAGAGGGCAACTGTTTTGAAATATGACATTTGATAGCATAGAGGGCTAAGTTATTTCCAATATTTATGCTCCGCATTTCAAAATCATGGAGGATCATCATTGTTTTCCTCCTGTAGCCTATACTCTGTATCTATTCCAAGTATAAGCCCAATTCCATATGTGATTTACCTCCTTTGATCCATTACTTAAAAATGTGGATGATGGTCTTTTAAAACCTGTGACTTGCTTTGCAAATGATACAAAATAATATAGTGTGAAGATACCCTGTAGTCAACAAGTTACGCATATCGTTTACCTATTGCCTCATTGATTTTATACCTTGCATCTTGGATATCGTCTTTGGAAGGCTCTCACACTTCACTCTAATTAGACTTTATAGGTTGTGGCTTCCATTTGAACACCACCCTCTTATTAGAATTTACAAACTGGTTTTTCTAAGTCTAGTCCAAGCAAGGCTTACACATTTTTTAAAGTTTTTACTCCAAGGTTTACCTTTGCAACATACTCCTGTAGCAGCCAAAAATTAAAGATTGACTTCATTTATTTCATTCCTCAATTTTTTTGAATTATAAACTATTCTACAAGGCATTGGGTTGCAACTCAATAACACAAAATAACCTTAGAATTGGCATACCATTGCATTTTATATATTTCATCTATTACTCCATTTCCATTTCAAGTACTCCATGATCCATTATGGTATGGTAACATGAGTTGTAGGTATCATTAGAATTGAAGGATCATCTTGCCAATGTCCCAAGACCACTTTAAATAATACTTAACCATTCAAGACTTGTTGTCTAAAAAGTTGATTATCCCTTGTTTCTAGGGCATATCCCTTGAAACTACAAGTCAAGTTCCTTTGGGAGATCATAATGTGTTATCTCATTGTAAAAAATAAAGGTATTATGATCCTAGGAGTTCATCCAAATCAAAGGTAATAAAATAATGATAACCCTACCACAAGGATCATGCCACAACTCAGTTATATCATTTGACTTTGCTTATGGCCCATGGTTAATTCCAACTAAAATACCAATTGTATTGCTACTTCTCTTTGGGATAATTAGACTTGTTGTAGGATAACATAGCTATTATTCACTTGTTTATCATTTATTAAAAGATATTAGGAATCTAATGAGGGGACACAACAAGTCTGTCTTGTTTCTCAAAACAACCATGGCGGCCTTGATCACCAACACTGGTGAAGCAAAGAAGATGAAGATTTTTTTTTTCCTAAGTTTCAATTAATGTCTCATAAATCCCCATCAAGGAGAGTAGCAATAATTTTTCAAGGATGTATGTGATACAATATTCACCTCATGAAATCTGGAATACCTCCCATATCTTTGAACTACAACTCTCTTAACTTTAGGCATGCACACAATTTTGTGTAGGCCATACCAAAGAAACTGAAATTGAGTATTTGTGATTTTTTTTATGGGGATTTATTACATTAAAAAATATATGACTATAAATCATCTCACATATCTAGGTCATTATTTCAAAGAAATAGCTTGATTATCAAATTCTTGTGGCAATGACCTTGCCCAGCAAAAGAGTTGGGACAATCCACTTTTGGAAGACCAAATGGATAGATATTTCAAACCCATTTATAGGGAATATTCTCCTATGAATATATTTTACAACCCAACTGGAATCATGTCATTTTGATATCATACGAAAAAATTATGCCCTAAATACTAACTACCTATCCTAAATCTGCACCCTTAAAAATCTGTTTCCTAGGTTGTTCATTGGTATACTTGACCCATCAATTCTTCACATTTCTAAAGCCTATTTCTGCTGGATATACCTACATGAATCTAATTTCATCCCCAATTGGAAACAATTCAATATCTTATCAAACAAAAAATTTATGATAAAAACCGTGACTGTTGGTCTAGGCTGGAAATAGAAAACAACAATACCCTGCAGCTTGTTTCTTAGCATGTTTGACATATTATTTAAAATTAATTTCAAAACCTGTTTATAGTGGATATATATCCATGAATCCAATTTAATATGCCTTTTGAATGAATCTAATAGTACATAAAACATACAATTTATCATTGAAACACTGACGAGTAGTCTAGGTAGTAGGCAAGCATAGTAAACTCAAGGGATGGTATACAGATCATGACAAAGGAATAATTATTGTGTATGTGGGTGCTTGTTTATTTTTGAAAAGTAATATAGGTGTTATTTGTTACACAACTACTGATAGAAATAATTGACCAACAAATAACAACTATATGGGGTATGGACTTAGTCCAACATCTTCTCACAATGTGCCCCTAGTGGTTCTTTGAAATAACTGTTACATAAAATTCAGACTCTAGATTCACCTTTTTGGATATCATCGTGGAGTGCCATCATCAATTATATATAGGAATCACTTTTCAAGGATTATTCCTATGCTAGACAAACATTATTCCTTGTGCAATATGCTTGTGGATGTGGATGCTTGTGTATTTTTGTCCCTACAGGTTGCAACCTAGTGAATGAATGTTAGTTTTCTTTAGCTAGTTTGGTTAACAATATTGTCATTATTGTGACTTGATCTAGCCATATTTATGGTACCCAGCTACAATGAAGATAAAGTTAGTGATCCATGTGCATGTACCAGTTACAATTAAGGGAAACCAAGATTGGTCTTGACTCTTAACCTTAGGCTAAGCATTGGCTTTGTCATTTATGTGGTTGAATGGGTGATAATTCAAGGAAATTGGTACATGATCATAAGGAATAGGAGGGTTATCTTGGAACACTTACAAGATATTATAACCCATGAAATAAGTTAAACTATTGCAAATGACTAAAAATTAAGTGAATGGCGTGTACCATCTTTCCTAAGATATTGGTTAGCTATGTTTTTCTTGGGAAACTAAGACATAATATTATTCCTCCTTTGTGATCCAATGGTCGATATTTCACATGAAGATATTTCATTCAAGTTTTCCCTAGCATCATCCTCATTTTTTCCATTTCGAAGCAACCTTCATGTGCTTTGATCTAGGGTGATTTTGTTGGGCCAATTTAAAGAAAATAAATTATCCTCTTGGGGTCAAACATTGGTGCCAAGAAATGGATTCAAAGAAAGTGATGTAAAATCAATTATTTCATCAAAGTCAAATTCAATGGAGCCACAATCCAATGCAAAACATGTAGGCTCGATTTTCTAAAGATAAGCTTGTTTTCTTATTTTACTATGTTTGTGTGGATTGCACTGGGTTTGTAGCATAGTTGGGTGTTTAATATTGTCTTCATTTACCCTCAATAATCTCATCCTTTCCTCCTCATCACAAACCTCCATTATTAGTACTTTCCTTTTCTTTGAATGCACTCTAAACTTGTTAGCGAATCCATGCAACAACTAGTCTTTCTTGGGCATATTGCATGAAAAATATAGTGAGTGGAATGCTCACAAATTTGCATGAGAAGTTGTTATTTGTGTGTATAACATATATCATCACCAATAAACCTTATTACAACAAACAACACAAATTTTAAGTGGGCTACATGTTTCTATATTACAAATAGTATCTTGGCTATCACTCTCCATGATGTCAAACAAGGGGAGTTCATGGCTATTGACATACATACTGATATAGAAACATAGTCTGAGTCTGGAGATTCAAATTAAGGGAAACCAAGGGAAACCAAGATTGGTCTTAACCTTAGGCTAAGCATTAGCTTTGTCATTGTATGTGGTTGAATGGGTGAAAATTCAAGGCAATTGGTACATGATCATAAGGCACATGAGGGTTATCTTGGAACACATACAAGCTATTATAACCCATGCAATAAGTTAAACTATTTCAATAATGGTGTGTACCATCTTTCCTAAGATACTGGTTGGCTATGTTTTTCTAGGGAAACTAAGATATAATATTATCCCTCCTTTCTGATCCAATGGTCGATATTTCGCATGAAGATATTTCATTCAAGTTTTCCCTAGCATCATCCTCATTTTGTCCATTTCGAAGCAACCTTCATGTGCTTTGATCTAGGGTGATTTTGTTGGGCCAATTTCAAGAAAATAAATTAGCCTCTTGTGGTCAAACATTAGTGCCAATAAAGGGATTCAAAGCAAGTGATGGAAAATCAATTGGTTGATCAAAGTCAAATACGATGGAGTCACAATCCAATGCAAAACAGGTAGGCTCAATTTTATGAAGACAAGCTTGTTTTCTTAGTGTACTATGTTTGTATAAATTGCATTGGGTCTGTAGCATAGTTGGGTGTTTAATATTGTCTTCATTTGCTCTCAATAAGATCATACTTCCCCCCTCATCTCAAACCTCCATTATTAGTACTTTCCTTTGCTTTGAATGCACTCTAAACTTGTTAGAAAATCCATGCGATAACTAGTATTGCTTGGCCATATTGCATGAAAAATATAGTGAGTGGAATGCTCACAAATTTTCATGAACAATTACTATTTGTGTGTATAACATATATCATCACCAATAAACCTTATTACAACAAACATCAAATTTCTTAAGTGGGTTGCACGTTTCTATATTACAAAGAGTATCTTGGCTATCCACTTTCCATGATGTCAAACAAGGGGTGTCCATGGCAATTGACATACATAATGATATAGAAACAAAATCTAAGTCTCGATATTCAAATGCATATATTTCTATCAATCAGAGATTGCAAAATCTTCCAGGAACCCATTTTATCATGCAAAGCCATCTTGCTTCAATTATTGAAAAGTTACCAAAGCAAGTCAATTTTTTTGTCAAAAATGAAAGGGGAATATGCTTCTATTGTTCATTCTATGGATGCCTCATTTAGAAATTTCAATTCTCCTACCAGTGAAATAGTCAAGCAAGTATGGTCATTGTCCAATAAGTTGAATTTTGGTCAAGTGAAGCTAGAGAAGTTTCAAACTTCATATGCTAAACATGTTGTATCTATTCATGACTAATAAAGCACTGCACTCATTGAACTGCTTAGTCATACTATCGATCTATAAATCAACATAAGATCATAAAGGATTATAAATCAACATAAGAAGATGATAAAGGATTACTCACAATTGATCGATATCACTGGAAAGAAAAATGAATTATATGGTCTAATTTTTCCCAATGATAGGACATTATAGAGTTCAACCCGATATATGGATCCTTCTCTTTTGGGATCAGTATGCCACACTTGCTACACTAGGACATGGAACACATAAGAGAACAACAATGTATTTCCATAAGCACAATAACAAATTATCCATTAATCAAAATAATTAACACCACAATAACGAGAAGATTGACTCCTCTAGGCTCAAATAAATGACACCATTGAAAGAGGCTAAGAGTTCATGACATGGTAATCACAAGACCATTTCAACCAAACCAACATCTAATCGAAGGAGAAAACTCTCATTAAAGAACATAAATCTTCAAATAGAAAACCCCACATAAGTTATAACTATACCATGATAAAACAACAAAATCCAAGGCATGACAAACCATTTTCCACCTCTGCTACTCGATCTAGGATTTGTATAGAACCAATATGTGTAACAATAGGATATGAATGAGATCCTTCTAATCCTACTTACCGAGAACTCCTTATTAAGGTATTGGGGGATCCACCTAAGGTTTGTTTGGTATACCATATAATAGGTCCAAAATCAAGGAGTCTCGAGATCCTCCCATGGGTCAAGATACTAACAAATGGAGAAAAGAGGAGAGCCCCAACAATTTTGTTTCATAAGCCATTTTTTCAACATATTACAACATACAAGAGAGAAAACCCTACCCTATATCTATGCAGGAGATTGTAAAATTGTTTCTTTTTCTGGCAAAGAAAACTCAGTAATCTGAAGACTAAAATATTCCAGAAATCAAGGACGGGCTCCAACAACAATAACATAAACAATTAAAGTTACGAATTTGGCCGAATTTCTTATCGAATTGAACAGAGAAGGATATCCAGATGCTATCAAAGATTCAATACTCGTGTTTTTTCTCTACCTTGCCAATACCCTCATCTGAATGCCCTCCATCAAGAAATCGTGTGTGATTTATACCAAATGGGAGGGCCAAATTGCTCCTAGAAATTCCCTTGTTCTTTGGAAATCGAGCAAACGGAAGATTAAAGTTTCTCATACCACAAAATTGGAGCGAATTAAATCATAAACCCTGATTAAAACCAAATGGGAGGGAAAAATTGTTACCAGAAATTCTCATATTTCTGGAAATTGGGCGAATGCAAGATTGCAACTCCAAATTTGACGGGCTAAATACATATTTTTTTCTCTCTCCCTCATAGAAACCTGGACTAACCCTCTAAATGGTTTTTCTTTTAAAATAAATTAGGGGCGAAGAATTAAAATTTAAAAAAACCACTACGATACAAAATATTCGCCCAATAAAAATTGGGAGCCCATTAATTTCGCCCATGAGCGAAATTTTGCCCCTAAAATCATCCTTGATAGGAAGGCATAGAACCGGTTTGGGACATCAAGCTTTTTTTAGTTAGTGAAATGTCTCCTTTGTGGTGAAGGACCATTGGAAAACCTTGAGATGTGAGAGTTGATGTAGTGGCCGAGAAATGTTTGAATATGTAACTCCCACTTGTCTTTTGTGTGATCATATTGTGATTATTGAGTTTATTAGTCATTATTAGGTAGAGTTCTAGTCTCTACCATAAGGAGTCTATTCCTAGTTTTTAGGAGGTTGTTGAAGCCTAACTAGTTTGAGAGATTCTCTCCAACTAGTTAACTTCCTAGATTGGTGTAAGGTTGAGATATTTTCTCAACCAAATATATCCTGAAATCAAGGTATTTCTTTTTCTTGTATCTTAAGACATCTTTATTGTATTTATATGTGTATCTTATTACATTGAATGAATAGAGATTCTATCATAATTTTGGTTTCTGTGATTATTTCTACTGTCCCTCTACCATTTCTCAATACGGTATCAGAGCGAGACTGAGACTAGACTTGACTCATCGAGGGAAATGAAAACCTACGTAGAGGAATAGATTCACGTAGGAGAGTAGAGTGTAAGTATTTGTCCATTAGTAGTTGGTGTATCCACTGCTCGTAAAGGTTATGGGAAATGGTAGTCTGTGGATGCCAGTCTAAAAAAGAGAAGCCACCATCTTGTTATGTGGACTGCTCGCTGTGTAAGGTGGAGGGCTGCTGAGAGGCTTCCTGGAGGTGCTACCTCCTATCTACCTGAAGGTAGGAGTAGCCGTTGAAAGCAAGGTGACGAGAGTGACGAGGGTTTAGAACCTGCAGAGTGAAGCTGCCGAAGAAATGGTCTGCGCGCACGCGTGTTTGCTCGCATGGAGGAGTGACGACCATGGAGCCTCACTTGTAAAGGAAACCCTGTAAAGGAAGCTGCACCGTGAAGGAATTGGCGGCAAATTGCTGCTACATTAAAGTATCCGGTCCCTTGTTTCTCTTCTTCGCATGTGCGAGGGATTCGCTGGGAAAATTATTTTGCCTTGACAAGTTTGGAAGCGATTATAGGTTAAGGCGAAATAAACAAAGATAACGTGTTATACCTGATTGACAACATGGATACTGTAGGGATGGACATGATTGTGTGGGAGCTGTTGAACCACCCGGAGATTTAGTAGAAGATCTGAGAGGAACTGGACGCCGTTGTGGGGCGGGGCTCGTGAAGCTTCCATACCTGCAAGTAGTTATGAAGGAATCCTTGCGTGAAGCTTACACAGTACATTCCCCTTCGTCCCTTGGTTGAATGTTTCCCAGATGAAGCTTGGTGGGTACGACATCCCAACGGGGAGCAAAGTGCTCGTCAATATCTGGTGGCTCGCCAACAATCCCGAGTTGTGTGTCAACCCCCAAGGCTTCATTCCCGAGAGGTTTTTGCAGGACGACCGTAAAATTGAATTCCATGGAAATGATTTCAGGTTCCTTCCATTCGGCGTCGGGAGGATAAGTTGCCCTGGAATCCACATGGCTCTCGAAAATCTGGTGATCACGTTGGGACTCAGAACCATCTCGTGAGGTTGATGACATGTTGCTAACTAGAGTGCATTATGTTTTCTTCAGGATCTTGATAATGAAAGCAAGCTAGTCACTATGTTCTAAGATTTGTCAATGTCTTCCTTATAGATTCTAATTAGCG
>JASDQU010103362.1:53414-79103 GCA_032191745.1 Picea mariana | reverse complement strand
CACATGGCTCTCGAAAATCTGGTGATCACGTTGGGACTCAGAACCATCTCGTGAGGTTGATGACATGTTGCTAACTAGAGTGCATTATGTTTTCTTCAGGATCTTGATAATGAAAGCAAGCTAGTCACTATGTTCTAAGATTTGTCAATGTCTTCCTTATAGATTCTAATTAGCGCACTTCATTACAAGTGATGATTTTTCATGATGTAACTCGCAGGGGTTTGGTCTAGTGGTCGGGTTTGGTCCAGTGGTCGGGGGACATGTTGTTAAGGTGTTCGTACTGCTAAGCAGGTCACAGGTTACGAGTTAAGGTGTTCGTACTGATAAGCAGGTCACAAGTTACGAGTTCAAATTTAGATTTACCTGGAAGCGTGCTTGTGGACTGTGTGATTCTCCTAGGGTTTATAACGTAAAGAAGAACACTGTGCGATTCTCCTAGGGTTTATAAGGTAAAGAAGAACTCAAGCATTTATCGAAGAACCAACACACCCTTGCCAGGTAGTCGATTACTGCTCAAACTTTTAATCTTTTAATAGGAAAGATCACGATAATGCGTGGTTCTCTAGGATTTGGATTTGATTTGGTTCGACTTCATCCTGTTCATTGCGAGGATGTTTTATTTTTAAACTTGAATGAATATTGTGCCAATCATAAGTCTAATAGAATTTCCGATAGGGGTTTTACCAAAGGACTTCGCACTAACAGAAGAATAATTCGATCGCTTGAGGAATAGATTGGGTTGATTATAAGGTATAAGGAATTAATTAAAAAATTGAGACATACAAACTGGAATCAAACAAAACTCTAATCAATATAAGACTCAAATTAAAATTTCAACAGAATCAATGCAAGACTCTAATCAGAGTCGACCTATCTGATAATGATCCATATCTAAGCTCTTCAAATTTTCCTAAATTAAAATAGGTTAGAATGATTATTCAATTTCTATCTAGAGGAATTTCTTCCAAGGCTTTAAAGTTTAATTACAGCGCATATATTCTGATTTATTAACTTGAACATGATGCATCGAATTTTCTTAAGATTATCAAAAATAGGCATTGAGGTCTAACAATATAACTATTAATTCTTGTCATTCTAAAAGATATTAGAGTTCGTTGCATTATCACCAAGGCTTTAAACATTATACATAAATAATTCAATTAGTTCCACAATACTTGAAATGTGGCTATATTTACAGAATTTTAAAAGTATTCCATATGAATTGAAGATTACATAAAGGCCTATCAATTTTCACATATATTTTAATAAAAGTATTCCATATGAATTGAAGATTACATAAAGGCCTATCAATTTTCACATATATTTTAATAAATCAGTTGTTATTTTAAATATAATAACAATGTAAAATAAGGTGATAGAAGAACGTTGATGTAGGAGGATAAAATTCAATTGAAGAGTCACTTCAAGTCCTTTTTTCTTCTTGCTAATTCAAGAGATTTTTAGGGGTACTCTTCCTCGCCCTTGCCCTTATCCCCTGAGCTCCAAAGGGACCACGCACAAAAACCAGAAATCAATAACTCCAAAATTTCCTTGCAAGGAAGAGCTTCCACCCTTTGCCAAGTTTTGTAATCCCAACTCCCACAAGTAAAACTCACTCAATAAATTTTTAGCAGCATAACAATACTAACCAAAGTGACCCCCTCTCCCTTTCTCTCCAATTATTTTATAGAAAAATCGTCAATGACACATGTCTTAATGTACAATTATTTAATTTTTAATAATTTAATTAAGGGATTATTCACCCACTACATGTGTCACACTCTCCCCAAGTTGCACATGTTAATTCCCTTTTTATTTTATTTATTTAGTCATTTTCCTTCACATTCCCCAATGTGCTCCTATTTTTGCTCTTAGTTGTCCCTTAGTTCCCCAATCCCTATTTAATTTGTGTCCCTTAACTAGATCTTAGTTTGAGTTGGATTATGAGTCTTCTTTGAGTTAGGATTAGTGGTACATTGATTCAAGATGCTACTCTATTTGGACCACCTATTCTTTTATGTTTTAATTTATTTTTATTTATAATTTATTTTTATTATTTTCATGCACACATGTGCATCTACCCAAGTTTATTCTTATTTCTTCATTCAGTTAAATTGTTAGTCTAATTATTTTATTCTCTTTTTATGGTTTACATAAACAAATCTCTTTAGACTTAGACACTTTGCTATTTTTTTTTGCTTTTAATTTAATAATCATTTGCATGCTCTTTCTAACAAAGTATAAGAATTTTATTTTTATTTTCTAATCCTTCTATATTTTTAATACTCACAATTGATTATGCGACGTGCCCTTCAAGACACATCTCCATGCTCCAAGGGTGCCACTCTCCTTTGACTAGTTTTGGAAGTTTGTTCGACACTTGGAGTCAACACTCCACTTGGTCAACCTTGTGAGAGACTAAGAGTTGTCTAAGGAATAAGGATCATGCATTATTGCACACCCCTTAGAATTATTTGTGAGTGATTGTATCAATCTTCCCTCACGACATCATGGACCTATGAGAACAAGGTAATCATTAACCATGCGTTCAGGCCACGACGAGAGTTCTAGTAGGATGTGATAGGGACACTGCCACACCTCCCCCTTAACTGTTTGGTTTCTTTGCATGACCCCTTTACTCCTTATGTGAGTCAGATTAACAAGTGTTGTCGAGCCTACATCCACTGACAAGAACATTGTCAATAATCCATATACATAAAATCCATACTGAAATCATCATATAAATCAGATGCATGTAAATCAAATACTCAAACCAAATAAAAATCCACTCCCTCACTCAATTGAGAGTTCAAGAGAGTCCGTTGATTCCATCAACATCATCAATCTATCATGTGTCCTGCACACTTAGGGAAACTCATCAATAATACTTGTCAATATACATGCATCTAAAAATTAACATATAATCACAATGACATCATAATGTAACTCATAATCAAAACATAATCATAATGTATCATAACTGGATCACTTTCTCGCAAGTGTCCTCAAAGAATGAGTCAGTATAAATGTGCTCAGTAGAATTGGATGTTACAGTTGTTGTGAGAAAAATGACATTTTTGCTTCCCTAAAGCATCAAAAAGTTGAATTTATCTGGGTTGAAGAAGGCACATGTGAGGATGACACCGGATTAATATGCCTTGGATGTAGCTGTGAACTTTGAGAAGGTCTTGGTCTTGAGAAGATGAGTGATGGAAAAGGTCGTTGAGCAGGTCATAGTCTTGAGAAGAGGAGAGATGGAAGAGGTTGTTGGGACCATGGTGGGGATTGGAGAGGAGCCCAAGGATGTGACGGGAGAACCTATAATCAAGTTACACAGTTTTAATTGCAGTTTGAATTGTCTTGTTAAACAAACTTTGATAGTATGTTTGGAGATCTCTAAGGTTATAACACTGATGGAGAATCCATAAAGATAATGGTGAGAAATATTTGATCAAGTTTAAACAAAATATGTTCCTTGAATTGATTTGGAGTTTGTAAAGGGAAACATGTTGAGCCTCATCAACTCAATGCATGATGTATTATTAGATGTGACGAATATGACAATTTCCCATTTGGGAACTCCAAGAAAAATGAGTTAGTGGGGGAATTCACAATTTTTTTGGAATTATATGCATTTACATTGAGCATAGATAACTCAATATGAATTTAGTGTTTTTTTTAGAATTAGCTACTCTAAAAAATCGTAGGTGAATCAAAGACAATAAATTAACAGTGACATTGAATATCCAACGTCAAAGACACAGATGAAGACCCCAAACATATCAAAAAATGTAGAGGAAGAATATGATAATATCTCTTGCTAATGAGTTGAATTCCTTCTTGGTAACAATTGTGATGTAAATCATTCCTTAGTTTTCTTTGTAAAGGGAAGTTGTTGGAATGATAATCAAGAAGAACATAGGTCATGTTTTTTTGGAACAACAAAGAGATTAGTCCAAGGAAAGATGGTGATAGTGGTAGTCATGTGAAAGTAGAAGAAGTACATAAACAACATAAGTGTGGAATGAACATGATGATTGCAGACAAACAAAGTAAATTGTGTGAATTGAGTTGAATAAAGCAGAGTCATGACCATTTGTTAATATGAGTCACACATTGTTTTATAGTAAGTCTATGATGTAATGTTTACTATGATGTATTGGTTCTTGAAATTCCTAATTATGTACCTGGTATCTCCATGGATGGAGGATGTAATGTATGTACCTAGGTTTATGTAAAATGTAAAGAGCATATCGTTGTAAGACCTAATTAGGAATTCATACCTCTTTTTCATGTATCCCTATTGATTTATAGTGTAGAAACTCTATCATAGAGTTCATTAACACTTGTAGGAGTGAGGAGTCAGGGGTTGGATGAATACTCTATGAGTGGACCATGTTGGTTGTGAACTCTGGTAGGTTCCTAGGAAACCATGAGTTTTACATTCAAGAGGAGTACATCAAGAGGTTGAATGAACTACATACCCGAAGGACATCCTATTAAACCGGTGGGTGCAACGGCTGATGACCCATGCATTCTGGTGGATGTTTGTCGCTTTATATGGACATTGGTAGTTTGGTGATGCATGATCGAGGTGCAAAGAGTTGGACTAGAAATAGAATTTGTTGATTAGGAGGTGCTTTGATTCAAAACACTTGGTGATGATAAAGACCTGACCTGATGATTGTAAAGATAAGTAGTCATTAAGGAGGAGTGTTGGGATATGTAACTCCCACTTGTCTTTAGTGTGATCATATTATGATTATTAAGTTTGTTGGTCATTATTAGGTAGAGTTTGTGAGAGTTTCATTAGTTTCGTTAACATTAGATTTATCATAACATTTTTATTTTCTTTTAAAATTCAATAATCATATACTAAAATATATAAGCAACAGATAAACAAGCATACGAATAGACAAATATTTATCCTAGGAAAACCCCAAACTTGGGGAAAATCCCAACCAACTTTTCTTAGAGAAAATATTTCAATACAACCATGAACAAGCTCTAATCACAAGATAAAACTAACAATGAAGAACCATGATAAAAAATAATTATCTCTTCTTCTTGTCAAACCCTGGTGAGGGTAGACAACTAATCAACACCACAGAACTGACACCAAGATAACACACCATAGAGTTTGCACCAAGATAGGAACATCACTAGAATTGGCACCATAGAGCTGGTGCCACTGGTAACTAGTAATTGCAACTGATAACTAGCATGAAGAAACCGAGAAACACCAAACAACCAGAGCGCAACTCCTCTAGAGGTAGAGCACAAGATAAATCACCAAGATCCACCAAGAATATCCTTACCCAAGTGGGTGCACTCTCCAAGAGAACCAAAGACCAACAACAAAAAAACTATTGTGACTACTGTTGCAACTGCCTAGTGCACACTCCAGAAGGAGAATTGTCTGTCTATACAAATGAACTCACCCAAACTTGTATTTATACTAATTTGGGTGCCTATCTAGGGCCGCCTTCTTATTACAGGTCTTCAAATTTACTTTGTTCTTTTCTGTGGGCCAAATTCTCTTCTTGGAAATTATATTTTCACTTTATTATTATTTCCTATGGGCTGAATTCTCTTTTGTGGTGTTCTTTTTCCTTTATTCTTTTTTGGGGTGTTCTTCAACTATTCAATGGTCTTCCTTTGACTTCTTGGAATCTTCTTCTTCTCTAAGAAAATTTGTCTCGGAGGAAAATACTTCATGCATCTACCAAAACATCAACACTCCCTCTTAGCTACAGAGGTATATTTCCACGATGTCTTCATCCAGTAGTAGAAATCAACTAGTAGAAAACTACTACTACAATGCCATCGATAGATTGAATCATCTGCCATAGTCTCTATGACTATGCTACAATCAAACAGTAGCACACAACTACTTCCAAGAAGTCTAGTAGTCTCCATGACTACATGGAAATCAACTAGTAGCACATAACTAATACAATTCCATTCAATGGAACACAATTGCTACCAAGTCATAACAGTACCCAACTATTGTCATAGTTGTACACAACCACTTCCATAGTAGTACACAACTTGGTACACAACCACCACCAGTGGTACACAACCACTGCTATAGTAGTACACAACAACTATCCATTGATACACAATCATCGCTAATGGTACACAACCATCTCTATAGTACTGCAAAAATACTTCCAAAGTCCTCTTGATTGTGCTATGATGTTCCTTCTTCTATTCTTTCAGTCTTATTCACACCCATACACCTCGCATGATATGGGAAATACTACCTCTAGAGACACATTCACACCTAACCACCTCACATGGTTTAGGAAAGGCTATCTCATGGTCCAATACCATGCTCCAAGTCTTATTTGCACCTAGCCACCTCGCATGGAATAGACAATACTTTTCACAAGTCTTATTCACACCTATCCAGCTCACATGGCATAGGAAAGACTTGTAGTGGGATATGATGTTTCTCCTCTTCCAGTAGTATTATTCTCACCTAACCACCTCACATGGTGTAGGAGAGAATATGACCATAGCGCAATTCACACTTAGCCACCTCACATGGCATATGAAAGGCTATGATCTAAGTCATATTCACACCTAGCCACCTCACATGGCATAATAAAGACTTGATATAGATCTTATTCACATGTAGCCACCTCACATAGCATAGGAAAGATCTATACTCATCTATACATTACTCCCCCAGTCACCTCACATGACTGATTTGGGAAACCCTTGGCTAGAGGGGAAATCTGGATGGAGGAGAAACATCAAGCCTCCCTCTCAACGAGGGTGGAAATTATGTATGACACCAATATTGTTTCTGAAGTACTCATACTTCAGTCCAGACACAGGCTTGGTGAGAATTTCCACTATCTACTCATAAGTGGATATGTAACAGAGCTCCACAATTCCTCTCTGCACCATGTCTCAGATGTAGTGGTATTTGATCTCTATATGCTTCGAGTTGTCATGAAACATATGATTCACTAAAAAATTCACACAACTTTGATTTTTGCAATGTATCAAAGTTGGCTCCAACTCTAGATCAAATAACCATGCAAGAAACTTCCATATCCACACTGATTCATGACTTGCAACACTAGATGCAATACACTCTTCCTCTACTATAATAAGTTCCATGGACATCTTCTTCTTGTTTAATCATGAGATCATGCATGATCCCTTACTAAAGAAACATCTTTATGTTCTTTTTTCGGTCCACTACACTTCCTACCCGGTCAAAGTCTGTATAAACGTGCAACTTCACATCTCCATATGAGTCATATCTGAATCCATATCCAATTGTACCATCTAGGTACCTCAACACATGTTTTGTTGCTATCCAATGTACATGCCTAGACACAAACATGTACTGACTCAAAGTGTTCATTGAAAAAGATATGTCCGACCTGGTGTTAACCAGGTACATCAAGAATCCAATCAATTGTCTGTACATCATGGGATCCGCAAAATATGAAGATGAATCACTCAATAGCTTCAAATTTTTCATCATAGGTGTGGCCATAGAATTGCATTCCATCATCCCGAATCTCTGCACGATCTCAACAATATATTTTCCTTGGCTAATAAAAATCTCATCTAGCCTTTTCCACACCTCCAATTCCAAGAAATAGTACATTAGACCTAGATCCTTCATCTCTAACTATGAAGTGAGTTCCCTCTTGCACCCATCTATGAGCTTCTCATCCCCTGTAAGAAATAGGCCATCCAATATCAAGGGGAAACTCATCCCCAAGCTCATTAAAATAAATGTCTGGCATATCCTTCCCTTGGTGCCTGCTTAAGCTTGTACAAATCCTTCTTCAATCTGCAGACATGAGACTCCTTATAATGTATCTTGTGGCTACTCTATGTACACTTATTTTTGCTACTAGAAAAATTGTATCATTATAATCTTATCCCTCTTGCTGGGAGAATCCTTTGGCCACAAATCAAGATTTGTACATCTCTATGTTGCCATCTGCAACATGCTTGATTTTGTAGATAAACTTTTAAGTCACCACTAACTTCCCTTCTGGTCTCGGAACCAAGGAAAAAATCCATATCCCAGTCCTTCTGACTGACTTCCTCCTCTATAATTGAAATAAAGGAATCCTCCTAGGAGGTCTCATATCTCCTCGAAGCCTTTGAATCTTCGATCTATCCTCCTCAACTCATGGCACCTATCTTTTAGGCTTGGAATACATCTATCTCTGCCATTTGAATCTAAGGAGGAGTACTTTCTAAATGAAAGTCCTAAGCCATTAACTCTCTCTGAGATCAAGGTCACTTTGAATTTGCATGCTCCATTTGAATCTTGACTCTCTCTGAGTCTTTATAATCTCTGGAGCCATATACTCCCTTTGCATGTGTTGACCCCCTCTGATGTTTGATCTCCTATGAACTGTCGTGGGGAGGATGCTCCTCCCTAATGGATCTTGAGGGTTGACTCCCTTTGAACTCTATCTCCTTAACTCTATCTCCTTTTGAGCTGGTATTTGGTGGGGTCTCCTGCCTCACCACTGGTGGAGCCATATCCTCCTCCTCATGATATGTCTCATAAATGACATATATCTGTATCACCTTTGCATCTAGCAAAGTATCACAGGACCAAGATGGTCTCTTCATAGTCACTACAACGATTTTGGGTAGGCCTTTCTGGCTCTACTGACTCTTCTCGATGATATGAAGAGTGATCAAATGAACTAGAGGGATTTGTATGGTCATCTTCAGAGTCTTCTTCTCCTTACAATCAATCTCTATATGAGATACTCTATATCCCGCAAAAGTACCCTTCTTGCCAAAAGGTTTTGACTTCATCCTTTTCTCCTTCATTACATGGATGTGTATGGTCATGTACACAACTCTATGTATGGATAGTATGTTAAATGTATCAACTAGAGATCATATAATATATTTCCTCTTGCAAGTGTCATTATATATCCCTCTTATAGATATCACTTGCGACCTTCCCGGAACAAGAGCAACAACAAGGGAAAAAAATAGAGAAGAATAATACTCATATAATAAGAACAACACTAAAAAAAAGAACAGGAACAATCATCACTGTAACAAGAAATAAGAACAATCGTAAAAATAAAAAGAAATAAGAACAACACTCTTCCAGTGTTGTGACTAATCATTCCTCCATGGTAACCTTCCCAGAACAAGAAACAAGAACAACAACATTTCCATGGTAATCTCCATGGAATTTACAAGATAACTTGCCTGGAACAAGGTCAACAACCAAGAAAATATCTAGAAGAGATCAATTTATCTTGTAAACAAGTGCATCATTAATACTGAACAATGAGATTTTACTTAATGTTCATAATACCAACAATATTCAAGTGTTGCTAAACATTTGATAGAAATAGTAGTAATAAAACTCTAAAGACTGCTATTCTAGTTGCAACACTTACTTAGGTTGCAACAATATAAAATATCGAACCTGATATGCAAAACTAGAGTCTAGCTGTTGCTATCCCATTTGAGTTGTTTTGTATTGTAGGAGACATCGTCAGTAGTGCCACCAACTCTTGGGCTTCCTCCGAGTGCACTAGATCTAAGACCCCTTTGGATCTACTATCACTGCTTGGATAAATGTCCTTTTTTCAAGTGTACATCTCCTGCAATCACCCTCATATTATATACAATTACACCATCTAGATTTGTTTTCTAATTTGAGACATTACGTTAATAAGAAAAAAGTTAGAAATATGAATAAAAAAAGTATCAGCAAGCCTAAAACCCTAAAAATTCAATTTTGACGGAAAGTCAATCTGAGAAGTGTAGTAGGTGTGCTAGAGTAGGCGAGTTGATTAGTGATGGAGTTTGTCCCAATCGATTTTTTAATAAGCTATCAACGAGCTTGAAAAAGAAAACGGTGCAACAAAAAATGGCATGTGCAGCGACATATCTTAGTAATGTGGAAAATCTCATGATCTTCCTTCCAACAATTAGATTGTTCTAAAGGAAACCTCTTCTGAAACTGTGTTAGATTTTCATTAGTTTTGTTAACATTAGATTTAACATAGCATTTTTATCTTCTTTTAACATTCAATAATCATATACTTAAATATATAAGCAACAGAGAAACAAGCACAAGAAGACACAAATATTTAGAGAGAATATTCCAATACAACCATGAAGAAGCTCTAATCACAAGAGCAAACCAACAATGAAGAACACTGATAACAAATACTTATCTCTTATTCTTGTCAAACCGTAGTGAGGGTAGACAACTCATCAATACCATAGAGGCACCAACATAGCACACCACAGAGCTAGCACTAAGATAGACTATAAATGGCACCATAGAGCTGGCGCCACTGGTAACCGGTAACTGCAATGGCTTATGCAACTACAATTGCTACTGCAACTGCAATTGCTACTGTAACTGATAATTGGCATGAAGCAACTGAGCAAAACCACACAACCTTAGCACAAATCCTCCAGAGGTAGCGCACAAGAGAAATCACTAAGATCCACCAAGAATATCCTTCCCAAAGTAGGGTACACTCTCCAAGAGAACCATAGACCAAAAATAGCGAAATTGAACCATCGACCAGAAATAACGAAATTTCTGCAACTGCAGCTGCAAATGTAGCTTCCTAGTGCACACTCCAGAAGGACAACTATCTGTCTATAAAAATGAACTTCAAATTTACTTTATTCTTTTCTGTGAGTTTTTTTCCCTGGAAATTATATTTCCACTTTATTATCATTTCATGTGGGTTGACTTCTCTTCTGTGGTCTTCTATTTCACTTTATTGTTTTCCAATGTGTTCTTCAATTGTTCAATGGTCTTCCTTTGACTTCTTGGAATCTTCTTCTTCTCTAAGAAAAGTTGTGTAGGAGGAAATACCTCCAACAACTACCAAAACATCAACATAGTTATAGTCTCTAAGAGGAGTTTGTTCCTAGTTTTTAGGAGGTTCTTGAGGCCTAGTTAGTTTGAGATATTATATCCAACTAATTAGCTTCCTAGATTGGTGTGAGGTTGAGATATTTGCTCAACCAAGTAGATCTTGAAATCAAGGTAGTTCTTCTATCCTTGAGACATATTTATTGTATTTATATGTGTATCATATTGAATGAATAGAGCCTGCAATTTTGGTTTGTATGATTATGTGTACTCTCCCTCTACAATTTCCCAATAAGAAATAGCAAGTAATTTTTGATAAACTTCCACATAATTTCATGGTCGAATAGAACTCTTTACCTATTTTGCAGAACAAGTCACAACTAATCATTGTAGTAGTAGTTGGACCTCTACAAGTGATCAAGAATTCTCGTTGCTAAAACAATATGATTGGAAATCCCAAATGAAATGGCAAGCCACTCATAAATCCCAAATTTGGTCTTGAATGGGAGAAAAGCGATAGGCTGGGGCATTAGGTAGGTAGGTTTCTGGAACAGTGATTGCAACAGGGAGGGGCAGACCATGGTGTTCTTAGATAACATCTGCATATGATTTTATAAGGTGATTCATGCTAGTAGGTGTAGGCTAGATAGATTATCTTCTTTGATAGGGAAAACCACATAGGGGTTCAGAAAGAGACTTGTTTAACATCAGTGTTGTTGGAAATGAGATGGGATAGGGAGGGTGACTGAGCTGTGTCGGTGAATTTATTTTGTTTGTGATCATTGTAGAGGGTGTAAGTATTGTGATGACCCATCGAACTATACATTGCAGTTGAATTGATGAGGGCACCCAAGGAAGAGGTTAGAAGAGTCTAGAGTGGTGTTGTCACACTCAACTATATCGATGAGAGGTGTAATGGCCTAGGTAAATATGCAAAGTTTATCAATGAGGATTCTATTGTTGTCATCTTTAACCAACCAAGGTGATATAGATTGGATGGGTGTAGTGGGTAGTGACAAGATGTAAAGAATCAACAAGCATTGTGTAATCATAAGCATACAATTTTAATTTGGTAGCTCTATGTAAATAGTTGCTACCTGAAAGCACTCCAATAATCACTGAAAGCACTGAAATAATTCTATTAAATATCATCATGAAATTTAAGTCCCAATCCAATCATTATATCCACTTGAAATTTCATATTTAATTATTGTTTGTGCTCCAAGGCAATTGGAAGTACATAGAAGTACGTAAATGGAATGAGTGAATTAAAAAAAATAAAAATTGAAAAGAAAATGATGATATGATTCTTTATTGAAATGATCTATTTTTATTAAGCAATACTCATTATGACATAAAATGATAATAATATCATATTATACATTGATTAGTAATATCCACTTGTTTGTGTGTTTCATATAAATACTTTTAATTAATAAAGTAAATATACTTTGTGAAAATAACTTTTTAAAGTAAAAATATTTACAACCTTATCCCCAAAGTTGACATAAAATAAAAGAATAAAATTTCTTATTTATAATTAAGATATAAAGAAATAAAATTTATCGTTTATATAACTATGATATAAAGTCTGATAACTAGAGACCGCTTGACTTGGTATTAACAATATGGAAATGAAGCAAATAATAGATATATGAGGAGCTTTTAGATATTCCGAGTGACTTTCATATATATGATTGTTAAAAACATGGTTAAGGAACTTTACAACAAAACAAAAGATAAGGTCCATTGTCCTCATCCAAATTTCATACAATTTATAAGTTTTAAAGAGCTTTCAAGCGTTGTCATGCAATCGTGCACTTCAATATGCCTTAAAAAATATATTTTAAAATTCAAAAGAAAAGATTGTTTGTTTGGGGTGCTATTCTTTAAATATAACTTAAACACCATAAATCTTATTCCAATAAGGGAATTTTTTTAAATAAATGCTATGCAATCCATTTCTTACTCTAACAATAGGCTTATTGATTTATTTTTATTTTTTATTTTTTAAATATGTCAATTAAGAAAAATCCTCCTACCATCATTTCTAGATTTAATGGTTGTTGTAGAATATTTTATCATTCTTAATATGGATGACAAAAGCTATAGATGTCTTATAGACATAAAGAGGTTATGCATCTACAATACTAAAATATTATTGTTGACTTGGAAGTACCTTTTCCAAAGGTTATGGTTCCAAAATTATAAAGCATCAAAATATTTCTTTTAGTTTAGGATTAGATTGAGCAAGGATAAAACCAACTTTTGGAGTGACAAGTTGAATTGGTAGAACTATATAAATTATTTACAAAGACCCAAGTCAAGGTTATGCGTGGTACATGAAGCTTTAACTTTTATATGTTTTAATTGATTTATATAAATCCATTGGGATGGTTGAATATTATATATCTATATCTATCTATCTATGTTTTCATATTGATATGTAATGCCACCTTTTGACTTAGATAGCAAGAATTACCTAAGGCCTAATCACTTTTATTTTCTACTCACTGTGAAACTATTAATGATACACTTGAACTTTTAAGACGTATGAACCTATGTGAATGTCAATTCTATGAATGTTTAACATTATTTGAATGATGATTGATATTATGCAATCTATTATGTGAATGTCAATTCTATGAATGTTTAACGTTATTTGAATTATGATGGATACTATGCAATCTATTCTAACTTGAAAATTTTGACATTTAAAGTTGTTGGTATGTGGATACCAAATTGAGATTTTGGTTAAATGCATCTACATGATGATAATGCATAGATATGTATGAGTTTGTGCTATAGACTAATCTGCTGGTCAATGAGCTATGAAATAGCCAAAGGATAATGATAATAAAATGTTGATGTCGTGAAAACTAACCGAGAAACAATATGGTATGAATATTTGTATGTGAAATTATGTTGGTTCAAATGCATTGTTATGATATGTGGACCAGTGCATGTTTTTTAGGTGGTGAGATTGCCTAAAAATGAATATACGATGACAACATTCCCAGCAACACAGTGCCACTATATATTCCATGGTAGGGTGTGAAGCCTAGTCCTATTAGGAGGGGTGGAGACATTTCCCACTATGTATCCTCTGAAACCTAGATTCATGGGAGAATGGTGTTATCTCACGCTCCCCTAGACGTGTGATGATGACCATCAGTTGCCTGTTGGGGAAGCTTGGTCAAGAGAGTTGACACTTCCGCTTACAAGTTCTATTTGGAGTTAGGTCAATATAGTTGACGCTCCAAGATAGTCTAGCAGAGGAAGGATAGGTATGGAAGATGGAAGTAAGTTAGGGAGGAGTGATGAATAGAAGTAGTTTAGAGTGTGTGGGGATTTTTCCTTATAGATGTTCTTGATTTCCTCATATGTGTGTGTGTGTGTGTGTGTGTGTGTGTGTGTTTATATTTACTTAACTAAACCATACAATTATCTAAGTAAATGTTGCTTGAGCTAAATTATTGTAATTGAGGAATTTCGTGAACATTTTAAATAGTTTACTATCTTTTATGAAATGAATAGTCTCGTTGAATGGTTGGACGTATACAAGAATTACTTTAGGTGTGATAATTATTTTTATTAGTACATGTATGAGTCCTGCATGTGCTAGATACACATGTATGCCTTGCACATGTACACTAGTATGTATAAGTGTTTTAAATTGATGATGTTGATTATTTGTTGCAAATGTTTGAATCATGTGTTGTTACCCTTGTATTGTAAATAACTCTAAATTCGGGAGGAATTTTATTGAAGGGTGGGTGTATGTAACAACCCAAATTGATTAATTTTATCATAGTTTTTAATTTTAATTTAATTAATTAATAAAATATATTAATGAGTCTTTATTATTTTATTAGTAAAAGGTGGGTGAAGTAATTAATGGGGGGATAAGGCTGTTGGAAAATTAATGGGGGGATATGGTTGTTGGGAATTAATGGGGGGATAAGGTTGTTGGGAATTAATGAGGGGGATTTGAGAGAGGAGGATAAGGAAGGAGAGGACTTGGAAGAGGATATCATTTTCTGTTTGAGGATTTCTGAATTTTTGAAAGATAGAAGGGGATCAGGAAATTGGAAGAATTGTTTTTGGGGAACTCTCACAGGGCACCGTTGTTGCTGGGAATTTTGGGCTCGGGTGCCAGGAAACTGCAAATATTCCTGTAGCTAGGGAGCCAAAAGGGCTATTCCTAGTTGGTTGGGAGATTAATATTCAGTCTGGGCAAGAACAAGAACATGATCAAACAGAAAAGAGACTAGATAAACCAACCTATAGGTGGAGGTATGTATTATGCTGTTGTTATCATTATTCTATTGTTGTTGCTGATATTATTACGTTGTTACTATCTATTCCTGGTTTATTCCAAGTATAAGAAAATCATGAAAGAAATTCTAAACTAAAGTTTAGTCATTAAAGTAGGAGATTTAAATTTTTTTTTAATTAGTTTGAGCCCTAAAAATAACTAGGATCTACAGTTTGTGAGATTTCCATTAGTTTCTTTAACATTAGATTTACCATAACATTTTTATGTTCTTTTAAAATTCAATAATCATATACTAAAATATATAAGAAACAGATAAACAATCATATTAATACACAAATATTTATCTTGGGAAAATCCCAAACTAGGGGAAAAACCCAACCAACTTTTCTTAGAGAAAATATTTCAATACAACCATGAACAAGCTCTAATCACAAGAGAAAACAAACAATGAAGAACCATGATGAAAAATACTTATCTCTTCTTCTTGACAAACCCTAGTGAGGGTAGACATCTGATTAACACCACAAAACTGACACCAAGATAACACACCACAAAGTTGGCACCAAGATAGGCGCATCACTAGAACTGGCACTGCAGAGTTGGTGCCACTAGTAACTGGTAACTGCAACTGGTAACTGGCATGAAGAAACTAAGAAACACTAGACAACCTTAACACAACTCCTCCAGAGGTATAACACATGATAAATAACCAATATCCACCAAGAATATCATTCCCCAAGTGGGTGCACTCTCCAAGAGAAGCAAAGACCAACAATAGAGAAATTGCTGCGACTGCAGTTGTAGCTGCCTAGTGCGCACTCCATAAGGAGAATTTTCTAATCGTATAAATGAACTCACCCAAACTTGTATTTATGATAATTTGGGTGCCTATCTGGGGCTGCCTTCTTATTCTAGGTCTTTAAATTTACTTTGTTCTTTTCTGTGGGCCGACTTCTCTTCCTGGAATTTATATTTCCACTTTATTGTTATTTTCTATGGGATACTTCTCTTTTGTGGTCTTCTATTTCACTTTATTCTTTTCTAGGGTGTTCTTCAACTATTCAATGGTCTTCCTTTGACTTCTTGAAATCTTCTTCTTCTCCAAGAAAATTTGTCTAGGAGGAAAATACCTCTTGCATCTACCAAAACATCAACACTCCCTCTTAGCTAGGGAGGTATCTTTCCATGATGTCTTCATCCAGTAGTCCATTGAATACTTTGCAATCAACTAGTAGAACACACATACTACCATTCCATCGATAGCTCGAATCATTTGCCATAGTATCTATGACTATGATGCAATCAAACAATAGCACACAACTAGTTCCAAGCAGTCTAGTAGTCTCCAGGACTACCTGGAAATAAAACTGTAGCACACAACTACTACAATTCCATTCAATGGAACACAACTGCTGCCAAGTCATATGAGTACACAACTACTATCACAGTTGTACACAACCACTGCCATAGTATTACACAACTACTTTCCAGTGGTACACAACCACCACCAGTGGTACACAACCACTGCTATAGTAGTACGCAACTATTCTCCAGTGATACACAATCATCGCCAATGGTACAAAACCACCGATGTAGTACTACACAACTACTTCCGTAGTCCTCTTGATTATGCTGTGATGTTCCTTCTTCTTTTATTGTAGTCTTATTCACACCCATCCACCTCACATGATATGTGAAATACTGCCTCTATGGCCCCATTCACACCTACCCACCTTGCATGGTTTAGGAAAGGCTATCCCATGGTCCAAGATCATGCTCAAAGTCATATTTTCACTTAACCACCTCTCATGGCATAGACAATAATTTCCACAAGTCTTATTCACACCTATCCACCTGACATGGTATATGAAAGAATTGTACCAAGCTATGATGTTTCTCCTCTCCTAGTAGTATTATTTGCACCTACCCACCTCACATGGTGTAGGAAAGACTATGACCATAGCCCCATTCATACCTAGTCACCTCACATGGCATAGACAAGGCTATGATGCAATTATTCCTCACACCTAGCCACCTCACATGGCATAGGAACAACTTGATATAAATCTTATTCACACATAGCCACCTCACATAACATAGGAAAGGTATATACCCAGCTATACATTAATCCCTTAGTAACCTCACATGAATGATATAGGAAACCTTTGTCTAGAGGGGAAAGCCAGATGGAGGAGAAACATCAAGCCTCCCTCTCAATGAGGGTGGAAATTCCGTATCACACCAATATTGTCTCTGAAGTTCTCATACTTAAGTCTAGACAGAGGCTTGGTGATAATTTCCACTATCTACTCATCAATGGATATGTAACAGATCTCCACAACTCCTCTCTACACCATGTCTTAGATGTATTGGTATTTGATCTCTATATGCTTCTACTTTTCATGAAACATATGATTCACTAACAACTTTACACAACTTTGATTGTCACAATGTATCAAAGTTGGCTCCAACTCTAGATAAAATAACCTTGCAAGAAAATTCTGTATCCACACTGCTTCACGACTTGCAACACTCGATGCAATACACTCTGCCTTTGCTATACAAAGTTCCAATGACATCTGCTTCCTATTTAATCATGAGATCACGCCTGATCCCAAACTGAAGAAACATCTTGATGTGCTTTTCTAGTCCACTGCACTCCCTACCCAATCAGAGTCTGTATAAGCCCGCAACTTCACATCTCCATATGAGTAATATTTGGATCCATATCCAACTGTACCATGTAGGTACCTCAACACATGTTTTGTTTCTATCCAATGTACATGTCTAGACTAAAACATGTATTGAATCAAAGTGTTCATTGCAAAATATATGTCCAACCTGGTGTTAACCAGATACATCAAGGATTCTATCAATTATATGTACATCGTGGGATCCACCAAATTTGAAGATGAGTCACTCAATAGATTTAGATTTGTCATCATAGGCATGGACATTGAATTGCAGTCCATCATCCTGAATATCTGCACGATCTCAACAATATATTTTCCTTGGATAAGGAAAATGTCATCTAGCCTTTTCCACACCTCCAATCCCAAGAAATAATACATGAGACCTAGATACTTCATCTCTAACTATGAATTGAGTTCCCTCTTGCACCCATCTATGAGATTATCATCCCCTATAAGAAATAGGTCATCCAATATCAAGGGGCAACCATCCCTAAGTTCATCAAAATAGTTGTGTGGCATATTCTTCCCTGGGTGCCTACTTAAGCCTGTACAAATCATTCTTCAATATGCATACATGAGACTCCTTATCATGTATCTTGTGGCTACTCTATGTAAACTTATTTTGGCTACTAGAGAAATTGTATTGTCATAACATTATCCCTCTTGCTGGGAGAATCATTTGGCAAAAAATCAAGATTTGTACATCTCTATGTTATCATTTTTAGCATGCTTGATTTTGTATATCAACTTGGAAGTCACCACTAACTTCCCTTCTGGTCTCAGAACCAAGGAAAAAATCCATATCCTAGTCCTTTTGACTCGCTTCCTCCTCTGTCACTGAAATAAGGGAATCCTCCTAGGAGGTCTCATATCTCATTGAAGCCTCTGAAGATTTGATCTAGCCTCCTCAACTCATGGAACCTGTATTTCAGTCCTGGAATATGTCTCTCTCTCCCATATGAATATAGGGAGGAGTACTTTATGAATGAAAATCCTAAGCCACTAACTCTCTCTGAGATCAAGCTCACTTTGATTCTGCATGCTCCCTTTGAAGCTTGACTCCCTCTAAGTCTATATAATCTCCACAACCATCTGCACTCTCTACATGTGCTGACCTCCTTTGAAGTTTGATATCCTATGAATTGTCTTGGGGAGGATGCTCCTCCCTACTAGATCCCGAGGGTTGATTCTCTTTGAACTTTAGCTCCTTCTGAGATGGTATTTTTTTATGACCCAAGAGGGGCATATATATGGCTAAGTGTATATGATATGGCCCCAAAGGGGGGCATATATGGGCCTAAATGTGCATGTAATATGTAAATACATATGTAATAGGGTGTGCTTAGTGACAAAGGGGCATCATGTGCAATTTTGAATAGCTATACATAAGATATCATGTATTCATTATTGACATGTGAATTGTGAAGTATGAATGGTATTTGGTTATTTGGAGGGGGTTCCCCTATTCTTTAAGGATTTTTTGTGTAACTTATCTATCTTGGAGTTGTGATCCACATTGAAATTCTATACATGGTGTGCACTTCTGTTATTTTTTTATATTTTGATCATTTTGGATCATACCATTTGGTATCAGAGCTCAAGGTCTTGGGGTTTCATTGCTACATCTAAGACACCTTGGAATTTTTGCTATAATTTTTTTTATACGGCATTTCAGAAGGAACTCCTAGGAGGATATTTAGTAGACAGATCAAGGTACGTGGGGTTCAAATTTCATATCCCGAGGCCTTATACTTTTGGAGATATATCCCATGTAAGATAGGGCTATGGAATCATCCTAAATTTAGTCATCGAAGAATTTTCGCTATAAATATTTTTCTAAAATGTTTCAGACACTAAAATCAGAAGATTCTTCACATAAATTATCCAGGTATCTATGATAAAAATTTCATCTTCTCGGTCATATTACATTTGTAGATACACCTTGTGGAAGATAGGGTATCTAACTAGTCTCAAGCATGTGTTCCAGGCAAAACAATCATAAATTCTTCCTATAGTATTCAAATTGAGTGAGACCAATTGCATTGGATAGTGAGCAATTTTTAGTATTTCTAGTACAATTTTTATAATCGTATATCAATTATTTTGTGTGGGGAACTCTATACAAGTGAGATCTCCTGGAAAGGCCAAAAGTCAACAAGGTGTGGGGAAGTTACCATAACTTCCACTTGGAACATGCAATTTTGGTCATACCTGTGGAATTGCAGAGAATAAATTTCAGAGGACTACAAGTCACAATTTCAAATTAGCAAGGGCCTTAATTGAAGAGATACATTAGAAGTAAGGTCGGCTACAAGGACAAACTCCAAATAAGGGTTTCAAATGTATGTTCACTTAAAACTATCATAACTTTGATTGGAATGTCTGATTGAGCTAATTCAAAATCCATTGGAAATATAAAATATAGAAGAGCATATTGGAACAATGATCATAACTATTTGAGACATTTACCCTTAATATACAGAGGTTAGAAGTCAAGAATTGAGGTTAGACCTCAATTAAGAATCAATAGAGTTACCTAAGTTTATAGGATATGGAGATAAAGATGAAATCAATCCTATGGAATCGTTGAGGTTGGTAAAATAATATGATATGACTCCTAGGAAAGAAAGAATTTTTTTTTTTGATGAAGCTTGGAAGTGGTGGATGAGTGTTAATGAAAATACTATATGGCACTACACATGAGAAGAATTTGAAAAACTATTATGAGATAAATGGATTAGGGATACAAAAACGAAGGAATTGTATAGAATTCAAGATAAATTAAAAGAATCAAAGGATTAGATTAAGAATAAGGGTGATGAGGTATCTAAGATACGATCCCTTAATGAATCAGTCATTAAGAAGGTTAAGAACTTAAACCAAGAAAATAATAGTAAATCAAAGTGGGAAAAAGATGAATCAAGGGAAGATTTGAAAAATAAAGATGAAGAGATATGTAGATTATGAAGCCATAATAAAAAACTATTGGATGAGGTTAAGAGATTGAAAGAAGAAAAGAAGAATTGTCAAAATAAAGAAGAAAGAAGAATCTTGGATGAAGAATCTACCAAAAGACTACAAGAAGAAATTTGCAAGAAGGTTGAGGAATCCTTAAATACGGATGAGGTAAAGTAAAAAATGCATGCCATAATTGAAGAAGGACGTCAATTTTTTTTAGATGGGATCACATTGTAACTTCAAAAGGATAAAGAAGACAGGACTCAAGAAGGTCAATAGAAGATACTTGAAGAAGTTGAACTCCATCTAGAGGATGTACATGCCAAATATGATGGTATTATATCGAAGGCTAGAGTAATCAAAGAATAAGAAAATATGATCGATGAAATGGATGTGCCTAGTGAAGGAATAAGATAGATGAAATGGATGTGCCTAGTGAAGGAATAACATCAAATGTGAAACTGTATCGACACCTTCATTACCAAGAAACATTTCAAGGAATACAAGAAGGGAGATATCAACATTATGAAGGAAGAAGATGTAATCCTTGTCAATATTCATGGAACAAGGCATCGCCAAACTACTCTTCAACAAGGTATTATCATAGAACAATAATGACTACAAATTGGAGAAGCCTCAACAAAAATACATGGAATCAAAGGAAAGATAATTATTCAACAACTAGACACCAAGGATTAAGACCGAAAATAATTGATTTTGGATGGGTAGATCATCAACAATGGAATGAAGAAAGTAGGAACAAAAGAAATTCATATTACTTGGTTTCATCACATGTGAAGCCTTTAAATGCAAAGCTTTGAGGACAAAGATTTTTGAAGGAGGGTACTATGTTATGACCCAAGAGGGGCATATATATGGCTAAATGTATATGATATGACCCCAAAGTGGGGAATATAGGGGCCCAAATGTAAATGTAATGTGTAAATACATATGTAATAGGGTCGGCCTAGTGATAAAGGGGCCTCATGTGCAAGTGTGAATAACTATATATAAGAGATCATGTATTCATTATTGACATGTGAATTGTGAAGTATGAATGATATTTGGTTATTTGGAGGGGGTTTCCCTATTATTTAAGGAGTTATTGTGTAACTTATCTATCTTGGAGTTGTACTCCACATTGACATTTTGTACATGGTGTGTACTTCTGTGATTTTTTAATATTTTGAGAATTTGTGATCCAAAATGCTCAAAATATAAAAAAATAACAGAAGTACACACTCTGTACATAATGTCAATGTTGAGAACAACTCCAAGATAGATACATTACACAATAACTTATTAAATAATAGGGGAATCCCCTCCAAATAACCAAATACCATTCATACTTCACATTTCACATATCAATAATGAATACATGATATCTTATATATAACTATTCACACTTGCACATGAGGCCCCTTTATCACTAGGCTGACCCTATTACATATGTATTTACACATTGCATGTACATTTAGGCCCCTATATTCCCCCCTTTGGGGTCATATCATATACATTTAGCCATATATATGCCCCATCTTGGGTCATAACATATTTGGCGGGGTCTCCTGCCTCACCACTGGTGGAGCCATCTCTTCCTCCTCATGATATGTCTCATCAATTCCATATATCTGTATCCCCTTTGCATCCTAAAAAGTATCACAGGACCAAGCTGGTCTCTTCCTGGTCATTGCAACGATTCTAGGTAGGCCCTTCTGTCTCTACTGACTCTTTTTGATGATCCGAAGATCAACTAAACTAGAGGGATTTGTACGATCATCTTTGGAGCCTTCTGCTCCTTACAATCAATCTCTATATGAGATACTCTGTATCCCACAAAAGTAACCTTCTTTCCAAAAGGTTTTGACTTCATCCTTTTCTCCTTCATTACATGGATGTGTATGGTCATGTACACAACTCTATGTCTGGATAGTATGTTAAATGTATCAGCCAGAGACCATCTAATATGTTGCCTCTTGCAAGTGTCATTATATCCCCCTCTTAGAGCTATCACCTATGACCTCCTCGGAACAAGAGAAACAACTAGGGAAAACAACAGAGAAGAGTAATACTCTTATAATAAGAAAAATAATAAAAACAAGAATGGGAACAATCGTCACAGTAACAAGAAATAAGAACAATCATCAAAATAACAAGAAATAAGAACAACACTCTTCCAATGTTGTGACCAATGATTCCATCAGAGTCCATGGTAACCTTCCCAGAACAAGAAAAAATAACAACAACATTTTCATTGTAACCTGCATGGAATTTACAAGATAACCTGCCTGGAACAAGGTCAACAACCAAGAACATCTCTAGAGGAGATCAATTTATCTTGGAAACAAGTGCATCATTAATACTGAACAATGAGATTTTACTTAATGTTCATAGTACCAACAATATTCAAGTGTTAGTAAACATTTGAAAGCAATAGGAGTAATAGAACTCTAAAGACTGTTATTCTAGTTACGACACTTACTTAGGTTGCAATAATATAAAATATTGAACATGACATGCAAACCTAGAGTCTAGATGTTGCTGTCCTATTTGAGTTGTTCTATATTGTAGGAGACATCGTCACTACTACCTCAAACTCTTCGGCTTCCTCTGAGTGCACTAGATCTAAGATCCCTTTGGATCTATTGTCACTGCTTGGATAATTTTTTTTTTCCAAGTGTACGTCTCCTACAATCACCCTCATATTATATACAAGTACACCATATAGCTTTGTATTCTAATCTTAGACATTACATCAATAAGAAAAATTTAGAAATATGAATCAGAAGGTTAAATGTCAAGGAAAATGTCAACAAACTTAAAACCCTAAAAATTCAATTTTGACTGAAAGTCAATCTGAGAAGTGCAGTAGGTGCACTAGAGTAGGTGAGTTGATTAGTGATGGAGTTTGTCCCAATCGATCGTTTAATAAGTTCTCAAAGAAAATTATGCAGCGGAAAATGGCATGTGCAGCAATAGATCTACAATATTCCTTCCAACGATTAGATTGTTTTGAAGGAAACCTGCTCTGAAACCATGTTAAATTTTCATTAGTTTCGTTAACATTAGATTTAACATAGAATTTTAATCTTCTTTTAACATTCAATAGTCATATACTAAAATATATAAGAAACAGATAAACAAGCACAAGAAGACACAAATATTTATCCTCGGAAAACCCCAAACTCGGGGAAAAACCCAACCAACGTTTTTTGGAGAGAATATTCCAATACAACCATGAACAAGTTCTAATCACAAGAGAAAACCAACAATGAAGAACCCTGATAACAAATACTTATCTCTTCTTCTTGTCAAACCCTAGTAAGGGTAGAAAACTCATCAACACGATAGAGTTGACACCAAGATAGCACACCATAGAGCTGACACCAAGATAGGCTAGAACTAGCACCATAGAGCTGGCACCAGTTGTAACTAGTAATTGCAATTTCTTATGCAACTATAATTGCTACTGGATAACTAGCAGGAAGCAACTGAGAAAAACCACACAACCTTAGCGTAACTCCTCTAGAGGTAGCTCACAAGAGAAATCACCAAGATCCACCAATAATATCCTTTCGAAAGTGGGGCGCACTCTCCAAGAGAACCATAGACCATAAATAGTGAAACTGAGCCATAGAAGCTGTCTTTTTGTAAAAATGAACTTCAAATTTTCTTAATTCTTTTCTGTGAGTTTTTTTCCTGGAAATTATATTTCCACTTTATTATTATTTCCTGTGGGCTGACTTCTCTTCTGTGGTCTTCTATTTCACTTTATTATTTTCCAGTCTGTTCTTCAATTGTTCAATGGTCTTCCTTCAACTTCTTGGAATCTTCTTCTTCTCTAAGAAAAGTTGTCTAGGAGGAAAATACCTCAAGCAACTACCAAAACATCAACATAGTTATAGTCTCTAAGAGAAGGAGTTTGTTCCTAGTTTTTAAGAGGTTCTTGAAGCCTAGTTGGTTTGAGAGATTTTCTCCAACTAATTGGCTTCCTAGATTGGTGTGAGGTTGAGATATCTTCTCAACCAAATAGACCTTGAAATCAAAGTAGTTCTTATATCCTTATCTTTATTTTATTTATATGTATATCATTACATTAAATGAATAAAACCCTGCAATTTTGGTTTGTATGATTATGTGTACTCTCCCTCTACCATTTCCCAATAAGAAATAGCAAGTAATTTTTGATAAACTTTGGTATAATTTCATGGTCTAATAGAACTCTTTACCTATTTTGCAGAATAGGTCAAAACTAATCATTGTTATACTAGTTGGATCTTCTGCAAGTCATCACGAATACTCGTTGCTAAAAATATGAATGGAAATCCCAAATAAAATGGCAAGCCACTCATAAAGCCCAAATTTGGTCTTGAATGGAACAAAAGTGATAGGCTGGGGCATTAGGTAGGGAGGTTCCTGGAACGGTGATTGGACCAGGCAAGGGCAGATCGTGGTGTTCTTAGATAACATCTGCATATGATTTTATAAGGTGATGCATGCTAGCAGGCCTGGAATTTGACGTTCCATAGGACGTTTTTTTTGTTTTTAAATATATTTGACACATGGATACAAAATTCACACGTCAAAATTTATCGGTATAAAAATCCCCAACTTGTCAGTTTGACATTCCACTTCATAGTGTACCCGTCATAAATTCTAGGTGCTTAGTTTACTATAGTGTGTCACCTACCTAGGCCTCACACTGAAAAGGGGTTGGGTAAATGTTTGTTGGAGGATTAAATTTAACAATAAACAAAATTTAATTAGTTTCAGACTCCCAATCCTTGAAATTTAATTAGTCCATACTCCTAGTTCACATAAAGTGTTAATAGTTAATTGAATATCCATTCACTGACCTACTCAAATTTACATATAACAACACAAGACAATTTGACACT
>JASDQU010103362.1:39318-52608 GCA_032191745.1 Picea mariana | reverse complement strand
AATCATGGGACATAAGAACTAAGCAGGGGATGGATGCAGGATTCTCGACAGCACTGATTTCTGTCTCGGATGGGGTGGGTCACCTGGTTTCTTGTTAGAAAAAAGTGCTTTGACAATTTTGAGATTGAGAACGCATCATCCATCCAAAGTGTGATGAGTGCTTTTATGAAAATGGCAGTATTTGTTGGGCACGAAGGTGACTTGAGTGGTTGAGGGGGTTCCACCTTGTGACGGGCTAGGTGGTTTGGGCGATCCGGCAGCAAAGGAGGCTCTAGGGTTAAGTTTTTGTTTAGTTATCAATGCCCAGTGGAAAGCCATATCCAAATTATGTGGAAGTCTCACATAAATAAAGCCACTTGATTTCTAAGAGTAAGATAAAGAGAAAGTAATAGATCAAAGTAAACTTAACAAGCAACTCTTGTGCATCTAAAATTTGAAGTTGGAGCCTCAGCGCAAAGAAGACATCGATATACTGGGTTATCAATTTCCATGGGAATTGCCTGTTGGTGCAGCCAATGTTCTAGGGCCTTAGGGTTGTGGATAGAAACATTCTTTGACGGCGCAGAAAAATTCTTCCCATCGAGAGAGAGGTCGGGTCTGGTCATTATGCTCAACATAGAGAGTGGAGAATGTGGCACTTGTGGAGAACCATGTTTTTCATCGACTTTGCAGCAAGGCCTTCCATGGTCTCCACCTCGATCTTGTCTGCGTCTTTCATCTCTGGCTGAGCGGTGTACTGAGATCTAGGCGAGCCGGACTTGTGGCTTCGTGGGAGAAACACTTTGCTGATTTGTGGAGGCCAATGAAACCCATGCGCACAACGTGGAGCAACGTGGAGCTGATAATTTTCATCCAGAGGCTGCAATGCATGGCTTGATGTGACCATTTCAGAAAACACAGAAAATTAACTCAAACAAAACCAAAAGCAGTATTCTAAATGTTCTATCTTTCGGAGGTTTTCTTACCACTTACACTTTTTTTTTGTTTGGTTTTGCTTTAAATTTGGTGATGAATGATTGGATCAGCAGATTTGAATGGTTAAGTTTGTGTAATCCAAGTGCTCTAGAGGTTTTTCATCAGCCTGAATCCATTTATGCATTCAGAAATACAATTTAAACAACAGAAAATAACGATTTTGTCCAAATTTACATGGCTAAATTCCAACCAAAAATCTCAAAAATAAAACATTTAACCAAAACCAAACCAAAAATAGAAATCCATATAAATACACAATTCACACAATAAAAAATTTCAAAAAATTCAAAAGTAAAACATTTAACCAAAACCAAACCAAAAATAGAAATCCATATAAGTACACAATTCACACAATAACGAATTTCACAAGATCAACCATTTCCTCTTTTTACAAACAGAAAGCACAAAGAGAAGTAATTGTAATTGTCAATGGCACAAATTAATTATCTGTGTTCTATTGTTATAGTTAGTTTAAATAGGCATCTGTTTTTACTATTGTCTAGTCTGATTTTTGTGTTGTATAGGGCCCTTGTAACTTTATATTGTTGGTTTGAGTCACTTAATTTTCTATGTAAAATTGTCTATACATAGGGCTTTGGAAAAGGATTGTGTTTATTATAACTTCTATCGCATGTAGTGACAAGATTCCTGAGAGGTGAGTGGTTTATCTACAGTAAAACAGTGGTCATCGATGCGATGCTTATTTGGCATTGCTTCTGGTTCCGAAGGCTCATCCTGCATTGAAGTTCCGAATAGTTAGCCCCTTGAGGGTTTCCTTGCCCTGTCCTTCTACAAATCTTCCTCTGATTAGTCTTTTCTGATTCTATTATGCTTAAATCTTAAATGGCGTAGTTTGTGAACATCTATAATAATATCTAGCAATTTGTTATATAACCTATGAAGTTTATAATTTCAACCTTGCCTCATACAGTTTAAACTAGGTAAATTCAACTCTTGCAACGATTTAGATGGCATATCAGGCTTAGAACTCTAAGCCTTTTCATACAATATCAATGTGAAACAAATCTAATAAAAGGATCACTGCAAACTAGATGAGACCTCAAATTTATAGCCCTAAACTTGGTTAAAGGAAGACAAATCCACCAAATTATTTTAACACTTAATTCAAACCAAATTAATTTAGATTCATGTTAATCCCATATCTATCCAGCAATAAAAGGAATCAAATACTTTGAGTTGTAAGTTTTTCCATCATTTAAGGTGGGTTTAGGCTAGTTCTAGTTTAGCCCAACTCAAGTCAACTCAATGAAAGTCTCTCTTTCATATATATAGAATTAATATTTATGTCAAAAATATCTACAATTTGAGATGATGATGATGATAGTTAACATCCACTAAGATCAAATTTAGGTAAGTAATTGCTTGATTTTCTTTAAAATTTTATTAATGTTCTCAAAAAGCTAGAAGCATTCCTAAATCACCATAATTTTGATGACTTAAAAGGTTATGAATGTTGGTATTGTAGTGTGGGTGTGTACATGATATTCTAGAGAAAATGCTTCTCATCTTCAACCCTCTTAATGTCAAAAGATGAGAAATTGTTTTGACCCACTACATTTTATGAATTATCCAAAACCATATTGCACTATGGAGCTCATGAAAGTTTGTTCTATTTTAACAATGTTGATTTTCTTCTTCACAGTAATCAAACAAAATAGAGAGATACTACAATTTCTTGTTAAATTTAGATGTAACAATATTTTTAGTATTATTTTTATTCTACAAAGTGACCTCTTCCTTTATCCCCGAATGATTTAGCCAAGACTTAGTATCTTTATACCAACCCCACTTAAGTCATAGGTGGTTTTGATTAGAGTTTGAAGAAATCTTAGGAAGTGTCTTGTCTCCCATCTTGTTTATCATGTTCTTGTACATTAGGTACCTAGTCATAGTTGTGCTTTCAATAAGGGAATAGCTCACTTCTAGGAGGAGGATAGGATAAGGTGTATTTCCTTTAATTTTGAGATTATAATTTATAAAACAATTTTGGATTTTCTTTATCTTTCTCCATAATTCTCTAGAGATGTTAAACCCTCAAACTTCACAAAAATATAAGGTAACTTTAGTGATGAGAGTTTCAAAGAGGAGTTTCTTCTTATCCCATAGCCAAAGATATGGTGATTTACAACTATTTTCAAGTTCATAATAAGCTTTACACTGTACAATTATCCTTTTCTCAATGCTATAATTCTATCTATGCTTGTGACGAAGATTGATTCAAAGATATTTGTATGAAAGTGCCCATACTATAGCATAAATCCTTGAAATTTTTTTAGTTTCTTTTTGAGATAATAGATACTCCTTTCCATAAGAACAATCACTAGTGTAAAGAATAAAGATGATGTATATATGAGCATTATTCCTGACACAACTTGCTTTTTCAAAAAACCCTCTAACTAGTTAATGTATATGCCAAAATGGGTAGGGGATAGGGGAGAAAATTGCTAAATCATGTATATTTCAATTAATTTATTCTAGCCATCCCTCAATGTTCACAAAATTGGCAATAATGTTCTCATACAACCTTATTACAACAACTTTCAACTTGAAAATATCTTTTAGCTTTTCTAATCTATTCCAAAGGTTAGTCCTAGGCACTCTGTTAAAATATTTTGTAAGGTCAATGAAAAAATATAGGATAATGGTTTTATTATTGCGACATTCCTCCTCAATGATATTAAGTGAAACAGGGTGGTCAAGAGTTGAATGATAGATCCTAAATTTAGTGTAGCCTTTAGCTCCTTTTCTGTGTCATTTTAGTCATAAGATAATTTTCTTTTCCAAAATAATTCCATATAACTTGACTAAAGTGGGCTTATCATAATGGTCCTATAATTAGAGGGATTGTTTTTATCCTTAGTTTTAAAAACATGTACAATGAGGCTTTAAGTCTAGGGATTAGGGAAGCCAATCCACATAGGGGTTTCACCTTGTTGACCAATATTTTATCACGTCCAATCATAAATAGGGGTTATAATATTGTGAAAAATAGTCTATATATTATATGTATTGGGAGGGAGGGAGGGATGTGACATATGTGGAGGATTTATAGGTATTGGGGGATATAAAAAGAGCTATTTGGTAAAAATAGAGGATATCTAATAAAAATGGGTTTTTATTATTATTGGAAAGATGTTTTGAGAGGGGGGTTCAACAAAATAATTTTGGGAGGTATTTATTAATATCAAGTGAAATCGGAGGTATTATTTAATATCCCATGAATGCACATGCTATGTCATAGGTTCAATGAGTGAAGACCCCATGTTGCTTGATTGTTAAATTGAAGAGCTTGTGGATGTAAGAGATGAAGCTAGGCCCTCCAATTTTAATATTTATTCTTGGTAGCCTTCAATGTCCTTAGCTTTCCCTTATGCGAGCCACTTAACCCCAATCTCTATGTATTCTATAGAAAATGCTTCTTCCTCTATAGAAAGGGTTTAAATGTTGTCCACAACTTTAGGGGACTCATAAAGAGTTTTAAGGCATGAGTTATAATTCCTCGTGGGAATCATATTTTTTTCATTAGTTTTAGGAGTTAGAATTTGCCTCCAGAATTTCCTAGGATATAGCTTAGATAGATGAAAAAGATTATTTTTCTTTCTATTTATATAGTACTTTTTTCCCTTTTAATTAGAGATTTGTACATGTTTATCTTACATTATATTTTAAGGACTCATTAAAATAATCCCTAATAAATTTTCTATAATCTTACACTCTGTATCATACCAAGGGTTGGTCATTGTATACCTTACATTATATTTTAGGGACTCATTACAATAATCCCTAATAGATTTTCTATCAATATTACACTCTTTATCATACCAAGGGTTGATCATTGTATTTTCCTTTTTACACAAAGCCTTGATATAGAAATTGTCAATGGAAGTAGAGAGGGTTGTTGTGAAATTATGATAGAGGTATTAATATTGTCCTTTTGTATGAGATTTAAATCATTATTTAATTTCTTTAAGAAAAACATCAAATTTATTTTTGTCGAAGATCAAGTGCTTTTAGTTATCAAAATTCTCTTCAATGTGGATTTTGTGCATGGCAAAGTTTAGATATAGAGTTAAGTTCTTTGATTATGTTCATGGTTGTTTAAGATGTCAAAATTTACTATTTGGTTGTATATAGGGATATTAGATATCAAATAATCTATGAGACTACTACCAATCCCATGAATACAAGTCATATCGCTGGATTTCAACTACTTCAATAGACTATTGTAAGTTATTAGATCTTGAGAACTATAGAGCTTGATTATCTTCGTACCAAACAAATTATCCACCAAGTCTTTAGGGTTTCTTTTGTATCTGCTAGCTAAAACAAGGTTCTCATCTACAAAAAGAGGATTAGGATTGGAATAATTTCTTAAAATAATAGTTTGATTAATTTTTCTAGCAATAAAGTATCCTAGCAAGAGGACACTTCCTTCATTTCTCAACTTGTAAATATCTTGTTCTAAGCCATTATAAGGACAATTTATATCTAAATTGTTTTTATTATAGGCATGGAATAACATGTTTGTGTATAAATATTATTAACATTGATATATGAAATCTCCATCCACATGTATTGATTGAACATGTCTTTCTTGTGAAGCCTAATATGAAGAAAAATGCTCTTTTGTACAAAACAAGTTATGCCTTCAATCCCTATGTGGTAGGGTCTTTTGCTCCATTCTAAACACAAGATAAATCATTCTATGTTAGGGGACTTGTATTCTTCATGCTCATAAGTTTCAACAATAAATATGATATCGATTTTTGTCAACATCCAAGTTAACATAGGCCCTTTACTCCATATAAAGCCGTGAAATTCCCTTTGATCCCCAATAATAGATTTTCTATTCCTAATTATTTCCCATTTTCCTTCATTCTTGGATTTTTTTACCTTTTGAACTTCCTTAATTTAACTTGGTCATCTTGGTCTTCAGAGTTTTGCTAAGCATGCCATATTTATGATCATTAAAGCTTACCTTAACATGAATTATCCTATCTTTATGTTCAATTATTTTTCCTAGCCTCTTTGTTTTTATGAGACAAGATCTTTCAAGTTGTAATTTATTTTATAGTCCTTCCTTGACTAGTGCTAGCATGTCCTCTTATTCTCTTTTAAACCAAAAATTATGACATTCAAGGATCTTCTATTATGCTCATGGTATAAGTCTATAAGAATATTCATTTCCTCTTTGATGGGTTTGATATCCAGTTTACCTTCCAAACTATTTAGGACCAAATTTTTATTTAGCATTTCTTCTATCTCTTTAATCTTGTTTCTTAGATTAAGTTTTTGTAGATTATTGACCTCTCCTTCTTCACTTAATAGTTTCATTTATTGGATTTGTTTTTCCATTTCTTATAATCTAATCTCCATGTTCTGCAACTTAGTCTCCAACCATAATATATTAATGCATATGTTTCTCAATCTTGTATTCAAAGGATCTTACTCACTTTAAAGTTTGGCTTCTCTCTTCTCTTCTCTACTTTTATCTAATGATTTATAAATGCAATGAATTGTCGAGTTTAGAATAAAAAAATATAAAGAAAATAAATTATAAAACAATATAGAAGAGAACTTGTATACTTATTTAGATTAAACTCTTAAATTAAAGTTGTAGAAATATAATTGTGTGAAAACGCCTGAATAAAAATTTATGAGACAAATTCAAAGGATTGTAAGTTCAAATTCAACAAAATTATCTTTTTAGGAATTTTTACTAGCAAACAAGTATTTCATATAAAAATTATTCTTTAGGTTTTAGTGTGGTTGGAAATTGTTTCAAATAACAACTAGGTTCTAAGATTTAAGTTGTTATTTTGAAAAGCAACTATGTTCCAATATTTAAGTTGGTGGGTTGTCCACATTTAATGAATTTATATAATGTATATAAGTTTGACTTCTAAATAATTATACATAACCATATAACATAATTTATAATAAAATTTTAAAGAAAATACTTATAACACCTCATATTTATGTGATTTGATTACTACAATGGTATCTATCTTATATCTTATTTTAATGTGATTTGATTACAATAATGGTATGTATACCGTCTTAAACTTTAACACTTAAATGGTTGAAAGTGAACTTTCATATAAAAGTATATTTTTAATATTATTTTATAATAAATATTTTAAAAGAAAATGAACATATACTATTGCATAAATTATAGATTTTTTTTCCAAAAATATCTATCTTCCAATTTCACCACGCACTCACATGAATTACCTATTATTTAAGTAGTTATTATTTTAAGTAGTAGTTCCTATGTCTTTTATAAGATTTAAAAAAACAATTGTTTTTTACCAAATAAAATACTTAATACTTTCCTTTGAAAATGCAAATACAAGATAATTATTAAAGCAACCTTTCATTAAAAAAATCATGTTAGTGAAAATAAAATATAGTATTATGTTATAAAAAATCAAAGAACTCCATGACCATGTAGCAACCCCTCTAAAAACAATTAGTGATGTGCAAAAGAGGTAATTTTTTTTTTGAATAAACATTAGTACAAGTGAATATGTGCCATAACATATATTAATAAATATACAATCAATTTCATTATAATCAACTAAAATCAACATTATTATTATTCAATCAACTGTATCTCAAGTGGTAACATAAAAAAAATTACCCACCCAACCTATTGTGCATGGTTAGGACCTCCAAGACATATAAGCAACTATTCATTTAATTGATTTTGACCACTTGAGGTCTCAGAACTGGCGACTGTTCTAAGGAACAAGGAGGTATCTAATCCAATTAATTTAATCACAAGCTGAAATTCAAGACTAGATATATCAACTATACTTATCCATCATTTCCTCAAGGTGTGATAGAATAATCTACGATACTTAATTTATCTTTCACGCAATATTAAGTGCAATTGAGCAAGAGGACAATACATAAGAATAATAAGAACCAAAAATACATAAGTACAATCTGAGTGTCAAATAGAGATCTAATTATAATTATCATTAATAACTTGTCAAGTTAATTTTATTCAAAGTCAAACATCACTTATCAAGTGATATAACTTCTATAAAAAATACAACCCTTAAGTAACTCAACTATATACCTTAATAATATGATATATCTTAGTTAACAATAAATAAAGACTAAATTCTATCTTAGTAATTCTTTGGTAAGAATTGAAAGAAGACCAAATCTGATTTTAAACAACATAAGAACACATATACTAACTTACAATTCAATTTGAATTAAAGGAAGACCAAATCTATTTTTTTAGCCATATATAAGAACTCAAATACTATCTTATAATTCCAATTTAAATTTAGAGGAAGGCTAAATCATATCTTAAAACAATATATGAGGACTCAAAGGATAACTTAAAAATCCAATTTAAATTTTAAAACAAAGACCAAATCTTCATTTTTCTTTTTAAACAATATATGAGAACTCAAAGGCTAACTTGTAAATCCAAATAAAATTTTAAAAGAAAGAGAATATCTTCTTTTTAAACAATATATGAGAACCCAAAGGATAACTTATATATCCAAATTAAATTTTAAAAGAAAGACCAAATCTTATTTTTCAACAATATATGTGTATATATGTGTAGAAGATTTAGAGGCGAATTTTCATATTTATTTATAAGAGTTCATAAGAAGATCAAATCTTCTTTTAAGAAGTAAGTACAATTCAATGCTCCCTACATTTCATAACCATTTTATAACTATTAAAATCAATCATATAATATATAACGAGGAGTTAACGTTGCTTTACCCATCCTTCAAAAACTCACGAAGCTCAACATATTTAAGCAGTGTCTTCGTGATTCAAATATACTTACATATTGTTGATTAAGGTTGGTTGTCATTGATGTCAACCCTTGAAGAAAGTCCAATAGCACAAAGGTTTGGGTAATGGACCTAAGTTTGTTAGATGTAAATATGACTCATTATTGTTTTGTCATGGTTGATAAGAAGTACAAATGGATGAACTCCAAAGTGGTCTCCTTATGGTGAAATCCCTCACGGGTAGACGCTTTGTGGATTGAATTATCCTAGAAGTATGGATAGAGAACCCATGCTTCATTGTGGAATAATGCGATGAAGGTTAGCGAATTTTTCAGTGAAGCTATCCTAGATGGATACTTCTTGTCATTCCATTTCTGGTGGTATGTGGAACGTCACATAAATCCTAACGGTTAGAGAGTTATGTTCATGTAAAGTTGGAGGACCCTCTTGAGTCATATAGAAGCCCCCAAAAGTCAAAGTGTTTGCAAAAGAAATTATTTAAATAATTAAGTTAATGGAGAACTCCCTAAAATAAGGAAAGTGGGATGCTACATGAAAGTATAAATAAGAGGCAAGGCTCTCTCATTTAATTACACTTGAACATATTGAATATCTTTTTTTGTGTGAGGCTTATTGCAAGTAGTCATTAATACATTTGAAGTTGCAAAATTCCGAGGTAGTACGAAGGGTTGACGGTGAAATTCTCTAAATTACAACAAATACTAAAAAACCTTATTTTCTGAGGCATACACGGCTTGACAGTGTATTAGGGTGCGTACAATACATAGGTTGATAGCGTATTAGGGTGCCTACAATACACGAGATGACAATGTATTAGGGTGCGTACGTACACAGGCTGGCAATGTATAGGGTGCATACATGTTGGTAAAGCCATGGAAACTTAAGAAGATGAAGATGCAGAGGTTCTAGATTCTGAGATCAAGCTCCCAGGAAGGTCTATAATGCTCAGATACATCAGATGTATCCATTGGTTCAAAAGGTATGTCTTATTTCTATGAATAATTGGATTTTGATGTATGCATATGAAATGGTTATGGAGATTTGAGGATTCTCCCTAGGGAGACTAGTGCCTGCATGGGATATACTGCATAAGTTAGATTTACAGAAATACAGTGCTAGTATATTTATCATTGATACTCCTTGTTGAGGCACATCTTGTATTTCTTGGGATATGGATATGGGTTTTTGTGGTACATGGTTGAGAGCTTGTATTTGTGAAGTGGTTGATGTAATGAGAGGCTGAATATCAGAAAGGGTTTGATGACTAGATCATGTAAGGGTTATTATACTTGTTCATGATTACACACACCTATATGGCACATGAATAGAGAGAGATATATATTCTTTGGGTAAAGGTTATGTATGAGGATGCATGCACAGGGTACATTTACAGTTTGGATACAGTGACATGTTATACATCTATGTGAATGAAGTTACACAGGGTCAGAAGTTCTCAAAAGAAATAAAACCCTATTTTTCAAAAGGCATACATAGGTTTCATAACAGTCTGGTCACGTACATACACGAGATACATAACAGATAGGGTGCATACATACGTGTGCTGCAACACTACATGTCGCATACTTGTTGGATTTTGTTGATACATGTTTAGTTCAGGTACATATTGATTACAGTGCAGTTTTACATGTTGGATGCAGGTGAGTGGTACATATTGATACAATTGTACAATGGTATATCTCACAGTGATAGTGTGATAGTGGTTCCATCATTCTACTTCTACTTCATGGCTGTTGGATGGGGCAAGGATAGGTGGTTTTAGACACCTTCCGGTTGTAGCCGAAGAACTTAGGGGTTTGTAGACTCCTTCTAGTTATAGCCATAGAATTGGGGAGTTGGAACTTCCCTAAGGTTGTAGCCTAAGAAACTAGGGGGTTGGAGCCTCCTTCCAGTTGCAGCTGGAAAACAAAGGAAGTTGGTGCTTCCAATGAATGTAATTATTCAATACATATAAGAAAAAACATTATGTGGTTTTCTCCCGCTTTGGGTTTCCACGTAAAAAACTGGTGTACTGTGTATGTGTATTATTTTTCATTTTTTCATTGCTTATTTTCTATGTAGTTATTGGATGATAATGCTACATTGATATAACAATTGGATTATATGGTTAAAAAGGATTAGATTTCTCTATTACTGATTCACCCCCCCTCTTAGTAATCCAACAATTGGTATCAGAGCAGGTTCCTTCAGAAATCAGTTTAACCACAAGAAGGTAAATCATGGAGAGAAACAACTTGTATAAAAATGGAATACCACAGTTTGATGGACAAAAGTATGCATTTTGGAGCATAAGGATGAAGACATATATACATGAACAAGGATTTGAAATTTGGGAATCAATTGTAGATGGATACACAGTACCAATAATTTTGCCAACAAATGACAAAGCAGTGAAACTCGGTCAGACTAATTCCAAAGCCACAAATACACTTCTAAATGGTCTTGGTGAAACGACATTCACCAAATTTGCACATTGTAAATCCGCTAAAGAGATTTGGGACAAACTTCGAAATATTTATGAAGGAGATTCAAAAAATCAAAGAAACAAAGCTTCAAACTTACAGAGGTCAATTCGAACATCTAAATATTAAGGAAGATGAGAATATTGCAGCTTACTTCTTACAAGTCAATGAAACAACAAATGCAATCATAGGATTGGGAGAAGAAATTCAAGAATATGTAATTGTTCAAAAGGTACTAAGATCTCTTTCTATGAGATTTGACCCTAAGATGTCAACACTAGAAGAAAGAGAAGATATAAACTCAATAAGAATGGATGAAATACATGGAATCTTCATAGCATATGAAATGAGAACTGAACAGGAAAATCCAGATGTAAAAGAAGCAGCTTTCAAAGCATCCAAAAGATCAAAGAAAAAGGGAAAGCAACAAGAAAAAGAACATAGCAGAAATAGTGACGTCTCAGAAGATGATGAAGAAGTGGCCAACTTTCTCAGAAGAATGAACAAGGGAACCAACAGTAGGTATAGAGGTAAGATTCCTTTAATTTGTTTTAACTGTGATGGTATTGATCATTTTGCTAACAAATTTCCTCATAATAAAAAGAGAAATGATGAAGGTGACTCAAAAATCAAACAAACATATAAAATCAAAAGAACCACAAAGAAATTTTTCAAGAAAAGATTATGCACCAAAGAAGACATATCGTCATCAGATGAAGATGAATTCAGTGGTAGTGAGACAGAAAGAGTTCTATTCATGGCAGTAGAAGACTTTGATAAATAAGACTCTGAAGTAGAATATGAAGAAGTCGAAGAAGAAATTGAAGAGGCATAATTTGACTACTGAGAGGAATTGATGAGTGCCATAGAAGTTATCAAAAGAGAAAAGAGGAAAAACAAGAAGCTACAAGCGGAACTAGACAAGAAAGAAGACACTCAAGAATTAGAACAAATGATCACAAATTTCAAGGTTCAAATTGAAGAATATAAAAGAATTGAAGAAGAACTGAAAGAACAACTAGAAGAAAGATATAGGATCATTGATAATTTGGAAGTAGAGATTGTCACATTAATAAAGGATCTTCAAAAGAAAAATATGCAGAACAAATCAAAAGTTTTGAATGGCATTATCAACAGTCAAAGGCCTAATCATGACAAGTCTGGACTTGGATACAATCAGATAGAAAGGGGATCAAGCTCCAAAACAACAGAACAAGAAACATATCCAAAAAGTTATGTAGAAACAATAAAATGGGATAGGAAGGTCTCCAAAGAAAATTACAGGGACACTCTTCCACCGAGAAGATTCAGATGTTAGAATCAACGACTGATAGAAACATATAGGTCTTAGGAAGAAGAAGGATTCATAAGAGTACCTCCTTTCATAATATATTCAACTCCCAGGTATCAAAATATATTTTTTGTTTTATGTTATGCATGTAATAATTTTGGACATAAAGCTGTGAATTGCAGAGCTAACAACATGAACATAAACAACTTTGAAATTCATACACAAAAGGGTTATCCAAGAAGGCCTAGTGAAACACAGAGAAAAAGTTACAACATGTTTGAATCATTGAGCACTGAAGTGGAATGATAAAAGTGTAACAACTTTGGACACATGGCCAAAGATTGCATAATGACAACCCTCCTATAGAACCACAACAAAACAACAACAATCATAGACAAGAACCTCAGAAAAGGACATGGATAAGAAAGGAGAATCAATATGGCAATGAAGAATGCACACTTGCTCTACAATATAAGAAGGATAAATATGGTTGGTATGTTGACAGTGGCTATTCAAAACACATGACAGGTGATAGAGACATTTTTCTTACATTAAGAAAGGAAAGAGATGGATCAGTCTCCTTCGAAAATGATGATTCAACTAAAATCATTGGAAAAGACATAGTCATAATTGGGAACAAGAATACAAAGACATAAAATGGTCTACTAGTAGAAGATATGAAACATAATCTTCTAAGTGTGAGTAAAATGTGTGACCAAGGTCATAAAGTTAC
>JASDQU010103362.1:0-18528 GCA_032191745.1 Picea mariana | reverse complement strand
TGTGATAGTGGTTCCATAATTCTACTTCTCCTTCAAGGTGGCTGGATGGGGCAAGGATAGGTGGTTTTAGCCACCTTTCGGTTGTAGCTGGAGAGCTTAGGGGGTTGTAGCATCCTTCTGGTTGTAGCCAGAGAATTGGGGAGTTGGAGATTCCCTCAGGTTGTAGCCTGAGAAACTAGGGGGTTGGAGCCTCCTTACAGTTGTAGCTAAAAAACAAAGGAAGTTGGTGCTTCCAATGAATGTAATTCTTCAAGACATATAAGAAAAAAATTTCTATGGTTTTCTCTCGCTTTGGGTTTCCACGTAAAACACTGGTGTACTGTGTATGTGTATGATTGTTCATTTGTTCATTTCTTATTTACTCTGTAGTTATTAGATGATAATGATACATTGATATAACACTTGCGTTATATGGTTAAAAAGGATTAGATTTCTCTATTACTGATTCACCCCTCCTCTCAGCAATCCAACACATATACGCTAAAGAAAAATAAAGAATATCAAAATTCATTCCACATCAATGATTAAGGTAGATTGAAAAACTGGTCATATTAAGAAAAGTTTGGATGGAATAGACAGTAAAGCATTGAGACAACGAATGAGGTGGAGGCAAATCAAATTACATCAGATCGAGTCTATAAATTACAAGTTACAAATCATGGATGCAAATTTTAAAATCTAAGATCAAATCATATTTAATGGGTCCAATGAAAATTTGGTATCAATTCACTATTTTAAATTAAGAAGGCAAGGTGGGGACCAGATTGAAGAATTATCTCACAAATATTCTATGAGGTAGTTGCCAGCTGCATCAAACATAGAGGCAAGGCAATCCAACAGTCTGTTCTTACCTAAGTTTGTAGAGACTCACACCAAAATTAAATGTAAAAATTGATTTTAAAAAAAGTTCAGAGTCTTCAAACTATAATGAGAAACGAATCTAGTTTTTCTTTTTGACTCATAAATGGATTCAAAACTTTACAAAATATTGTAAAAACAATTTTATTTTCAGAATTTAGAATTCGAAAAAGGGTTTGCAAGTGTCAATAAATTCCTATGAATTTTTACCCAACCCAACATATCTAACACACAACAGTCAAAGCCCAACTCAAACACAAGGCACTAGGGAATAGAGAAACAAATCAAGAGTTGTATGCACCCAATCTAGTCCTTGAAACAATGCACAAGTTGTTCGTGCACCTGATTCGACTCCTTATCTGGCACCAATTTCTAATAAAATTTTGAAATTAACTCAACGGGCATCAAATAAGATTCATAAATGGTTAAGCTTTAAGGAAGGACAATAAATTAAATCAAGGGCACTCAAGAAGGTCAATTTATTGTGGAGCCTCAATTCATTTCCGAATTAAAATCCAAACATACAAAGTTCTTTTTAAAATTCGCTCTTCGAATTTGTACAAGTCGCTTTGCTAGAACAAATTAATAATATTAACTACCAATCATAAAAAATCCTACAATGAACCAATAGAACACCACCATCGAGGTTTATAAAAATTTCAAAGACAAAGGAAAAGGAAGGACAATCACCCAAATTGAAATTTCTAGGTTGTTCAAAGATGGGGAAGCAATAACACAGAGTTACAACATTTCCAAAATCGCAGGAAAATTTTTAAAGCATGGGGTTCAGAGGTCAATATCCCGAGTCACAAGTAATCAAGGTGTGGGAGAGAGAGAGAGCCAAGAGGAGGAAAGATTCCACAGAGTACGGTACTATACATAACACATCCACCTAGAATTTATGATTTTTAGTGATGAAGCGATAAATGTACGTGTGCTTATGAAACATGTTCTTGTTCTTACTAAGGAGGAATTTTCCAAGCATACGCTTAGAGACATACATGAAAATAATGTAAATCCCCTATCATTTTCCTTTGAAATGGATTAAAACTGTGCTAAACGAAACTAACAAAATGGGATTTGATAATAGACTGTCCGCTACTAGCTATATAGATATGGGGTTTCAGAACCGAGAATAGCTTGACAACAATCCCATAGAGCCACAATGGAAAAAAAAACTAAGTTATAGAACCTCGCAAAATCCTTTCGAGAAATTCTACCATTAGACATTGAAAAATACGAGGAGACTACAATTCATTTTGGTAGTTGGTTATCATGACTATAAAATTTAAAATTCTAACCTACAAACCAAGGGCAATGCCCAGGAATTTAAACAAGATCACTTCATAAATCTTTAGTGAAATTATTAAACAATAATCAGGATTACAATTGTTCAATGAAATATCAAAAATTCAATCTACAAAATCAAATCTTTCTACAATAACACTTCAAAAATAAAATACCAAAACCAATGAAGGTCGAGAGTAGATGATATCTTTCAACCACTTGTGCTCCTCCTTACTCCATATTGTTAATAAAAAAGACTTCACCAGTACCTCCCAACCAACACTAGGGGTACTCTTCTTCCCCCTTAGCCCCCCGTGCTGCAAAGGGGCCAAGTACACATAAACCAAAAATACTCTAGATCCAAGATTTCCTCACAAGTTAGAGCCACCACTCTATATCAATATTGGTATCCAACTTCTCACAAGTGAAACCAATCAAAATGATTTTGGAAGCATAACTTTACCCATAACCATTGTTTTCCTTTTCCCATCTATACCATTTTCGTTATAGGTATTTCCTCACTGAAACACGCCCACATGCACAATTAATTAACTTTTTAATTAGATAAATTAGGATTATTCACCCTCACACTTGTCACCCTCTCCCCAAGTTGCAAAAGTAGTTACCTATTTTATTTTAATTAAAAGTCAATTTCCCTCACATTTCTCAAATATGTTCCTTAAATCGCTCTTAGTTGTCTCTTTATTCGCCAGATTCTCATTTAATGAATGTCTCCTTACTAAATCTTAGTTAGAGTTAAATTATGAGTCTTCTTCTAGTTAGACTAGTGGTAGCTAAACTCTAGATACCATTCTATGTGTACACCTATTCTCTCAGACTTTACTTCTTTCTTATTTTAAAATTCCATTTTAGTATTTTCTTGCACACATGTGCATTATATCAAATCTTTAGATTTATCTCACTTTTTCTTTATATTGATTTATCTCTGATCTTTTATTTTATTTAACAGTTTATTTTAGTCCCCTAACTAAACTTAGACTTAGGCTTTGTCTTAGAATAGGCTTAGACTTTTATGGGGGTTTATAATTAATAAAATTACTCATTAATTAATTATTTAAAATCCAACAATGTCAAATCAATTCATTGTTTTCTAGGCCACCTAGATTCATTGACCAAATTTTTAAAATTATGTGATGTTCCCTTCAAGATGCACTCTCGTGCTCCAAGGGTTCCACTTTTCTTTTGACTTGTTTTGGTAGTTTTTCCAACCCTTGGAGTCAACACGCCACTCGGTCGACCTTGTGAGAGACTAAGGGATTCTAAGGAATAAGGACTCTGCGTTATTGCACGCCCCTTATAAATCTTCATGAGCAACTGTCTCAGTCCGCCCCCACAACATCGTGGATCTCTCGAACTAGGTAATTGTTAACCTACAATTAGAGCCATGATGGGATTTCTAGTAGGCTATGTCAGGTACTTTACCACACCTCTCCATCAATGTCTAGTTTTATGTGCATGGACACTTTACTCCTTATGTGAGTCATATTGGCAATCATTCATCAGGATGCATCCAATAATGAAAAAATGTCAATAATCCATATACAAAATCATACTATAATCGATCATATGTCACATATGCGTAAAATGAAATACTCAAACCAATACAATCCACTCCCTGATGCAATCCAGAGTCCAAGGAGGTCCATTGCTTCCATCAACATCTATAATATGTCATGTGTCCTGCACACTTAGGTAAACTCGTCAATAGCATCCGACAATACATATATCAAGTAACAATAAATAACAACCCATCAACATCATCATGTAAAATCCATAGTCAAACAAATAACACTGTACTATAACCGAATCACTTGCACACAAGTGTCCTCAAAGAATAATTCGATAACATGTGCTTAGTAGAGAGGGGTGTTACATACACCCCCTCTTGTTTTAAACTTCATCCCGAAGTTGTACAGCATATCAAATGAATAAAATAAAAGTATTTGACATGATCTATATGTCTAATCTATCAAACAAGTAAGAAAACCGGTGACGCATATCATATGCATCCTCCCAGGTAGCCGAGTGTGGACTATAATTGTCTCACTAGACCTTGACCTTATTGACTATTCGACTTCGTAGTGGTCAAATGCGATGGTCCAGAATGCGGATTAGCTCCACAGTGAGAGCACCCTCATCCAACACCTGCAAAGAACTCATGTCAATCATATGTTGAGGATCACTAACATAATTTCTTAAAATAGATTCATGAAAAACATCATGCATATGACTCAAATAATCAGGCAAGGCTAGTCGATAGGCCATGTGTCCTTTCTTTTCCACAACTTCAAAAGGTCCCACAATCATATGAGAGAGTTTAGAACCCTTTCCAAAATTGATCAAACTCTTGTGCGGCTTCACCCGCAAGAAAAATCGGCCACCAACTTCATAACTACAGTCAATGTGATGTGCATCAACATAACTATTCTTTCGATATTGTGCTTCTTTAATCCTTTGTCTTATCGATTGCATTTTTTCTTCCATTTCTTGGATCACTTATGGTCCTACCAAGACCCTATCCTCAATTTGATCCCAGCTCAATGGTGTCTGACACAGTTGCCTGTAAAGAAACTCAAATGGTGCCATCTTAATGGTACTTTGATAGTTGTTTTTGTATGCAAACTCTACTAGCAGTAAGAAATATTCCCAACATTTATGTTTGTCCATTACATACATATGCAACATATCCTCCAATATTTGGTTCATTTTTTTCTGTCTTCCTATCTGTCTCAAGGTGATATGTTGTACTAAAGTTCATTTGTGTTCCAAATACCTCTTGGAAACTAGTCCAAAATAGTCCTGTAAACACTGATCCTCGATTAGATATCATCCTTCTTGGTACACCATGTAATCTCACAATCTCACTGACAAAGACGCTAGCTATTTATGGCACCTGATATGTCGTACATACAAGATTAAAGTGTGCACTCTTCTTCAGAGTGTCAAATACAAGAAAAATCAAGTCATGTCTCCTTTCCTTCAATGGAAATTCAACAATAAAGTCCATCGAAATGACCTCCCATTTTGATTCTGGAATAACGTGTGGCTATAATAATCCTTTTGGATGTCTATGTTCATCTCTCACTTGCTGAAATTCTAGACATCTCGCCACGTAACTAACAATGTCTGCTTTCATTCCCTTCCAGAAGAATAAGGGCTTAAGGTCTTCCTTCATCTTTGTGACTCCTGGATGTGCCATGTACACTTCTCTATGAGATTCTCTTAAGATCAAATTTATCAATTCATCATTAGGTGGTACATAAATCCCTCCGTTAAATCTAAACAATCCATCATTGTCTAAATAATAGCCTTCAAATTTCGGTACCATCATGGTATCTTGTCCAATATTTTCCTTAACCTCTTTATACCAGTCATCGTCGGTCTGTATAGTTAGAATATTTTCTCTAAGATTCATCTGAAGAGGTATTACCAAGAACATCTGTGGTCCTCGACTCAATGGATCTACCACTCTGTTCACTGTATCTTGTATGTAAGTAATCTTGAAGTTGTATTCACTAAGTAATTTTGACCAAGGCTTCTATCATGCATTCAAGTCACTTCGTGTAAATATGTGCTGTAATCCACAATGATTTGTCTTTAATTCGAATTTTCATACAATTAGATAACGTCTCCAAAATCTGAAGAAATATGCAATTGCTAATAACTCCAAGTCATTCGTTGCATATTTCTCTTCATGCTTTCTCAATTTCCTTGAAATGTAAGCGATCACTCGACCGTCTTGCATCAACACTCCACCTGAACCTTTCTTGGATGCATCCATGCATACCAATAATTCCTTGTCCATGTTGGGGACCTTTAGTATCGACATTTTCATCAATAAATCCTTGAGCCATTGAAATGGATCTGTGCTTTCTCAGTCTATACAAACTTCTTATTTTTCTTCTGCAATTCCGTGATCAAATTTTCTATTTTCGAAAAACCTTCGACGAATCGTTGGTAATATCCTGCTAAAACCATAAAGATGCATACTTATTGTATTTTTGGTGGTGCAGTCCATTCCATAATAGCCTCTACTTTCGCTGGATCCAAAATGATACCTTCACTAGTTATGATATTCCCTAAGTAATGAATCCTCGATTAGTAAAAATAATATTTCGACAGTTTCCCGTATAATTTGTCTTCTCGTGGACACTGTAGTATCAATCCTAAATGTTCGTCATGCTCTTCCTTCATCCAAGAATAAATCAATATGTCATCAATGAATACTTTAACAAACTTGTCCAAGTAGTTTCAAAACAACCCATTCATCAAGCTCATGAATACCCCAGGGGCGTTCCTCAGTCTGAATGGTAAAACTATAAAATCATAGTGTCTGAACCTTGTCTTAAATGTATTCTTAGGGATATCTTCCTCTTTAATCCATAATTAGTGATATCCTCATCTCAAATCAATATTTGAAAACACCGTCACTCCTTTCATGTGATCAAACAAATCGTCTATTCTTGGAAATAGATACTAGTTCTTGATCATTGATTTGTTCAATTGACTGTAGTAAATACAAACTATCCATGATCCATCCTTATTTCTTACGAAAATCACTAGCGCACCCCAAGGTGACACACTTGGATGTATAAGTCCCATGTCCAACAATTCCTTCAATTTCATTTTCAGCTCCCTTAACTAAGGCATTGACATCTAATAATGCGTTCTTGCTATCGATTCAGTTCCAGGTTTCAAGTCGATTGTAAACTCCAACTCTCTTTTGGGCGAAAAACCTGGTAACTCTTCTGGAAACATGTCTGCAAACGCTCATACTACTGGAAGGTTTTATAATCCTTTCACGTCACCATTTTCATTTAGTGCTAATATTGCATATAACTTACATCCTTTGCGCATGCTCTTTTGTAGATGTAGGGAAGATATAAACCTCAAGCACCCGCCTTGGTTTCTTCCTACAATCACTCTACTTCGTCCAAAATCATCTGGGAAACTCAACTGTTTCATCTTATAGTTGAGTATCACATCATGTGATTCCAACCAATCCATATTGATCACCATTTCATAAAATCCCAAGCTCGTGATATATAGGTTGGCCTTCATTACAAAATATCGCAATTTAATGCTATAGTCCATAACCTTTCCTCCAAACTTCTGTTTGGCACCCAAATCCATTTCTATGTATCTAAACTCGTCCTGCTCAACTACCTTTTCCTTAATTATATTTAGCATTGCATTAGAAATAAATCTCTCTGTAGCACCTATTTCTATCAAAATACTAAATGTTTGATCAACAATCATACCTGACATGTCAAGCATGGTGGATTGGTGCTCATCCTGGTAGTTGTTCACCGCAACATGAATCCTGTGGGCGTTGCCCAAATCTCCAACTGTAGTGTGTCCTATTGATCTGACCTCTCTAGACTTCTCAATCACACAGTCTCACTGGTAATGGTTTCTCTCCACATGTGAAACATCTAGTCTTCGGTATAGTACTCCTTGTCCCCAAAGTATAAGTTGTTGGCATACAGTCTAAATACCTAGTTTGTTCTACTGAACAAGCCTTAAATTTTGTTGTTGTAGGTGACGCTGCTGCTGATGCAGTGGTCCTCTATAAGGAGTCATCTGATGAGGATTATTTCATCATGGTTTTGTGACCATAGGTCGTCTAGGAGTATCTCGATGCCCTGATGCCTATCTTGCTAGATTTTGATGTTGCTGCACTCTTGATGTCATCTATTCAATCGATCTAGAAGGATTCCTTCTCTAACCCCTACTGGTTAGATCTTCCTTAGATATGAGGTCCTTCTGGACTGCATCGTGCAATGTTTGAGGAATTATGATCCATAATTTTACATGAATGTTGAAGTTAAGTCCATACACAAACTTGTTGACCTTCAAATTCTCTATATTTAGATGTGATAATATGGCCTCATATTCTGGTACTGTATGACCACTCTATCATAAGCCATTGAACTCATTAAGCTAACGCTCAATGAACTCCTCTGACAAATACCTCTCCTAGAACCTTTCCTCCAACAATTCCCATGACACATCTTCGGAGTCCATGTTTGGTTGAGGTAGGAGCATCTTCCACCATAGAAGAGAATTCCCCTTTAGCTGAAAGAATACCATGAATAATTTCATGTTGGAGGTGTAATCACGAAGTGCAAAGCACATCACCATGTTCTCTAATCATGCCTTGGTGGCTGATCCGTTCGTGGCACCCATCAACTTGAGAAACTTCACCTTCTTGAGTTCTGTGTGAATGATACCACTACCAGTTGAAGCATGTTGTGAACCCTCATTGGGTATAGACGCTCTGCCCTCATCTTTATCGATTTGGTTAATATTGGTCTTCTAACATCCTCTGAAAGGATCTCATCATACCAACTACATCTCCCACAACAACATGTTCCCGTTCAGTGACGTGTTCTTCTCCTTGGGGGTTAGACCCCTCTGGCGTGGATGCTATAAGAGGAATCATACCTCTTCCTCTAACACCACATCGTCTACCTCCATGACATCCTCTAACCATGATTACTTGCATGGAAAATTATCAAAATTTAATTAGTGATATGTTTTTAATCAAATGTTTAATATAGTGGAAGGCATAACGGTCCAAAGTCGCAGGGTTGAACTTGGCTCTAATACCATATGTAACAACCCATCTGTTATGACAACAAATAGTGATGTACAAAAGAGGTAAATATTTATTTTTTGAACAAAATTTAGTACAAGTGAAAATGCGTCATAACATATATTAATAACTACACAATCAATTTCATCACAATCAACTGAAAGCAATGTTGGATATATTGTCACTGATGTCAACAATCGATGTGATGATCTATTGTCAATGATGAATTACCTCATATGATATTGTCATTGATGTCAACAAGTATATCAGTTAGCAGAAGATGTCAAACAGTGTGCAGAGATTGATAGCACAAGCTCAAGAGGAGGAGAAAATAGGAGAAGAAAATAATTTGAAGATCAGAGCTCAGAAGGAGGAGCGCATTGCACAATATATTAGGTAGCAGAATACATTTGTGATTATTGTTGATCACGATAGGATCAAAAATGTTCCTATGATAAAATCTTAGGAGGGTTAGCAAACACAGAGATAAAAACTCGAAAGGAAAAGTGTAGCTCAACAACCAGGTGATCAGAGTGAGAAGACTCAATAGCCGTCCGATCAAGAGGTTGACCGTGTTGATCATATAATACAACGTGCATCAGTCATATGAGTGACTGTAGGCTTGAGAACTGTTGAAAGATAGTGATCATCAGATCTGCAAGCCATCAACGACAGGAATGAATTGTGGGGAGTGAAAGAGAAATTAAACCACTTGCTAGTTACAATCCCGCAATCCGTCTAGATTGTCAGATCACATAGCTTCAATGATCTATGAATGCGGTTGATCCAAATAAAGACTAGTTTAATTTAGATTAAATCATGACCACCGGATGCGCAATCACAAAATCTACGGTAGGGATAGATTGCGGAGATTGAAAGGAAAATTAAATCACTCACAAGTTGTAGCTCCACAATCATCATCAACCGTTGATCTGCTTCAAGAATATCCACAACCGTCAGATCATATCAATGTGGAAGGATAGGATAAGTGGGGCCAAAAGGTACCATCTTCCGTCGGATTAAATTTGATACCCATCAGTCGTCAGATCTTGTTAAAGTGGAAGGACATAATAAAGATGCAAGAGCTACATTGCAGGATAGATCAAGCTGTCAATCCTAGATCCTGATCGAACGAACATCCTTCACTACAGGTCTAAAGATGTTAGGAACTTATGCTTTATCATTTTGAGATTTGAAATACCCGGAGCCCAGAAATCAGAAGTGAATAAGGATTGTTGGATTCACAAGACACACGAGGATCGTTGGATTAGGACTGTCGATCAACAGACCTCGTCAGCAAGGACGTGTGGGAGATTCATCTTAGCAAATCTTGTCAACAAGGACATGTGCAAGACCACGTCAGAAAGTATACATGGGATAATAAGAATATGACAAGTATCAAGAGGAAATTAGCTCATTCCATGTCAACAAGTGATGTAAGCAAGTTACGTCACTCTAGGAGAATTGCTTCAAGAGTTTCAAATGAAAAAGTTATGAAGTCCCGAAGGATGAAGATCCGAAGTTGCTCTCAGCCGTCAATCTAAGAAACACCAGGAGTTTTGATAGACGTTAGATCTAGGAGAAGAGCATGTGCCACATGAGGATCCATGTCTACAAGACTACATCAACAATGACACGTGGCACAATCAGACACTAACAAGTGTCAAGTTGATTTGACATTTTAGGTACATGAAAATCATGAATATGAGTGACACGTGGCACATCATCAAGTGACATAAGAAGCTATGTCACTCTAGGAGTTTCTCTTTGGGATTTTTTACCACTGAACTCACCCAATGTCCCAAAGTATCGAATGCCGAAGACCCAAAATGAACACGAGACGTCTGATCTAGAGATCACTTCGCGAGCATCCTCAACCATCGATCTACTCAATGGAAGGATAGTGTAGGTGGAAACGTTAACAGACAACAAGCAGTCTCCATCATCGATGACTCACACAACAGGTGATCACTCCGGATATAAGAAGGAGTTAGGATCTGAAATCTCTGAAGTCCGAAGACCCAGAGTAAAAGGTTATCATCCATTTCGATGCGTAATTAAGTCCTAATTGTCGGATTTAGCAGTTAAAGGATGAATGTAAGATCAAAGCTGGTCATTGATCTGGATACGTGAAATAAATCGTCCGATCTAAATTCGAAGGTTTGAAATGTTGAAATCCCGAAGTTCCGAAGTGTGAAGTTCCATCAGCCGTCCATCTCATCAGAAGATTGAATCGTAATCCGTTGAAATGATAAATGCTCAAGAGCTTGTCTTACTTAGATTTTGATCACCATCGTTAGTCATATTCTATGAGAGTTTTGAAAGGGAAATCACAATATGTTTCTATAGTTGGTAAAACCCGTGGTTCTGTAATGCACAGTCATATGTGATGGTTTGAAGGAAGCACCTCCATAGAATATGGTCTTTTTTAATTTAACAGATATTTGGGATCGAGTATAAAGGATTAAGTTGATCCATGACTGTGATGAATTTATGAAAAACCTTTACGGTAAAATGAATAAATAATAATTAAGATTGATTAATCAAAGAGGCATGATGGTCTAAACAAAGGGACACAGTTGTGTCACACTCACACCGTTTGAAGAGTATATAATTAAGGAAGAGTGTTGAGAAGAGTGGAGGCTCTATACTTTATAATAGAAGATAAAAAGTTGAAGAAAATTCCAAGAAGATATCAAAGGAAAGAAAATGTGAATTATATAAAGAATATGAAATGCGGTGAAGAGTGTCTTATGATATACCTCTGATCATAAGATTGAATTGATTCTATAATGGATCATCTCTACTGGAGTTGAATAAACTCTAGTTGGATAGACTAGGTTCTATCAACAAGATGGGCCTTGCAGCAAGTTGGGTTTTGCAGCAAGTTGGGTCTTGCGCTAAGCTAGGTCTTGGCTAAGAGTTGGTGCTCTGTGAAGAGTTTGTGATCCTTACTTCATTTGGTGTTGAAACAATTAGTTGGTGCTAAAAGAAAATCCTCTTTCACATATATTCATATTACTATTTTCATATCAATTATACAAAATCTTATACAAACATCTGGTGTCTCTGTGTCCATTGTGATTATGATTTGATTGTTATTAATCTGTTCAATTATGTTTTAACTGGTAAATTGAAATAATAAAATGTTAGAACAGTCCACACACTAATTCACCCCCACCTCTTAGTGTGGGTGGTGTGTTCTTCAATTGGTATCAGAGCGAAGGTTCCTTCAAACAAAGTTTAAACATTGGAAGGTAGATCCTGAAGAAATGGTTGGACACATGGCTCTCTATGCAATTGAAGCTCCTTTATTCGATGGAACATATTATTCCTCGTGGAGAGAAAATATGAAACATTTTTTGAAGTCAAAAGGATCTGAGGTTTGGAATTCAGTAGTAAGCAAGCCCTGAGAGTTAACTACATCAAAGAATCTATCCAAAATTATAGTCCAAAGAAGAGAAAGGAAGAACAATGAAACAACATTGAAGATTCTTCTCAATGGATTATCAGATACAATAAAGGAACACATAGGACTATGCAAATATGCTAAGGACTTATGGCTAAAATTAGAAAATATGTATCAAATAAAAAAATGAAGACACAAAAGACAATCCTATCAAGGATGAAGATGAAGACTGAGGCATCAATAAAAGTAAGGACTCTCCACAATATTTCGACTGCAATAGCAGTGATATTGAATCCTCCTGTGCAAGTAAAGAAGAAGATTCAGATACAATAACAAAATGTTCTGTTATCATTTATCCCATGGAAGAAGAATAACTATCAAAAGAAAAACAAAAGGTTGATTGGAGTCTCTCTGAATACCTCTATCACCATAATGAATCAGACTATAGCTATCTTCATGACTACACTCAAGAATTTCTTGAAAAGAGTCAAAACCATATCTTGGAAATAAATAAAATTCTCAATGACAATGAAAAGATAATATATGACCAGGACAATCAGTTAGAAGAGAAAGAAGAGGAGATTGAGAAGCTGAAGAAAGAAATTAGTCAAGTAAAAGAAAAGCAGAAGGAAGATGATGAGCTTAGAAATCATAAGAATATCCTGGAAATAAAAGAAAAGTTCAAAGACAAAAAGGAAATCATATTTGAGCAAAATATTCAGTTAGAAAACAAAGAAGAAGAGATCAAAAAATTGAAAACAAAAATTGTTGATCGAACAAAAGAAAAGGAAGAGACAATCAAGAGACTGAAAAATCAGTCAAGCAAAAGAAGAAAAGAAGGAAGATGATGTCTCAAGAAAAAACCTTGCAGATCTAAAAGAACTAAAGGAAAGCTATGTCAATCTTAAAATCCAACTTGAATAAGACAAAAGGAGAGAAGAGGTAGTAAGGAACCAGTTGGAAAAAAAGGAAGAATCATGTCATGAGATGGAAGCAGAAGTTGTGAATCTTAGAAAGAAGGTTGATAAGTTAGACACCCAAAACAAGTTATTGACTAGCTCCATGACCCTAGATGAGATATTGGATAGTCAAAGATCACCAAATGACAAATATGGCCTTGGATATAATAAGGAAAAGATCAGTACCCATAATAAATCTGATCTAGGTCCTTCATTTGTAAAAGATGAAGACATGCCTGACACAGCTCCTTCATTTGCAAAAAGTGAAAGCAGGTATGATTCAGGTTCTTCACATTCAAGAAATAAAAGCAACACTACAAAATTTACAAGATCAGATCATGGAAGACATCTAAAAGCTACTCATATACCTCAAAGCAAGTTCAGAAGAGAGACACCATCATGGATGAATCAAAGAAGGTATGAGAGTGTCTTTAACAATTATTGTTTTTCTTGTAATGTATATGATCATAAAGACTTGGATTATAGGCATCATGGAAGAAAAAAAGTTGGTAGGTTCAACAACAGTATAAGATGTTGGAACTGCAATCATGTTGGACATATTGCTACACATTGCTACACATTGCTACACTATGAGATGCTACAGTTGTGGTAGATATTGTCACAAAGCCCATGACTGTTGGAACTCATGAAGACAATCAATAAGAAATGCTTCACACAATATGACAACAAAAGTAAATAAGAAGACATGAAAAATAAAATCCCAAGAACCAAATAAGAAAGATGAGGAAAATATTGCTCCTGAAATTGATGAAGCTAATAATAGAAGTTTGGAGGATAAAAATTCTAATAAGGAATATTATAAAAACAAGGATAAAGAAGATTCGGGTGCACATAATAATGACATTGATGATGAATCTCCAATGGTAGAACAAAAAAAATAATTGAGTGATGATTGTCTCAGAAATCTTTCAATCCTATTTTAATGGTACACTGAAACTCCTTCTAAGAGAGATTAAAAGAAAAGATCTTTGTCCAGAAAGCTACAAAAACTATGCTCAATGAATCAAATTATCTGATGGATATTGCATCAATTAGTATTGATATTGGTGGGAAGCTATAAGCACATCTGTACTCATATTGAATAGAGGTCAGCTCAATATTAATAGTAGTAAAACTCCTTGTGAAGCCTATTTTGAAGAACTCATTCAGTAAAATACTTCAAGGTCTTTGGAAGTAAGGGTTACATCAAAAGGCTTGATGAGAATAAATTGATAGATTCAAGGGTTGTTTGAAATATATGAACTACAATTGTGTTGTGTTCATTAAGATAACAATATCCACAACAACAATGTTCTGATGTACAAAATGATGTATATGACATACTATAGAGATAATAAGAAGAGAGGGCCTATCAAAAGGAGATACCCTTTTAGAAACAAAGGGGGAGAACAGTCAGTAAAAACTCAAGGGAATTTTTGGTTATAAAATAAGAAATTAATTGGATTAAGTTTTGAAAAGACTCGATCACTACAAAAAATTAGTATCAAGAAGACCACTCATTTGAAACACAAAAATCCCAATCAACTGAAATAAAAAGTTAGTAAATCAACAGGGGAAGAAACCCTATCAGGAAGAGCTACCCTTTTGGAAACAAAGGTGTAGAATAGTCAGAAACAGAGAAAAAGCATATTGACAGGGGGATTCATTCAGTTATGACAGAAAATGGTTGATTGCAAGAGGAGTTACCAGTGGTCAGAAAACTAATTATACTGACATATCATAGTATAAGAAACCCTTTGCCATTGATGTCAAAGGGGGAGAGAAACTTCATAAAAGGAAAGCATCATCACAGGGGGAGTTTTGTATATGAAGTTAGTGTGTTGCCCTCAATGACAAAGGGGGAGATTGTTGGATATATTGTCATTGATGTCAACAGTCGATGTGATGATCTGTTGTTAATGATCAATTACCTTAGATGATATTGTCATTGATGTCAACAAGTATATTAGTTAGTAGAAGATGTCAAACAATGTGCAGAGATCGATAACGCGAGCTCAGGAGGAGGAGAAAACATGAGAAGATAATAGTTTGAAGATCAGAGCTCAGAAGGAGGAGCACATTGCACAGTATATCAGGTATTAGAAGAAATTCATGATTATTGTTGATCATGACAGGATCAACAATGTTCCTATGATAAAATATCAGGAGGGTTAGCAAACACAAAGATCAAAACTCGAAAGGAAAAGCGTAGCTCAACAACCGTCCGATCAGAGTGAGAAGCCTCAACAGTCGTCTGATCAAGAGGTTGACAATGTTGATCGTCTAATACAATGCACATCGGTCATATGAGTGACTGTAGGCTTGAGGACTGTTTAAATATAGTGACCATCGGATCTGCAAGCCATCAGCGACAGGAATGAATTGCAGGGAGCGAAAGTAGAATTAAACCACTTTCTAGTTACAATCCCACAATCCATATAGATCGTTAGATCACATAGCTTCAACGATATATGAATGTGGTTGATCCAACTAACAATCAGTTTAATTCATATTAAATCATGACTATCGGATGTGCCATCGCAAAATATATGACAAGGATAGATTGTGAATATTGAAAGGAAAATTAAATCACTCATAAGTTGTATCTCCACAATCATCTTCGAACGTTGATATGCTTCGAGAATATCCACAGTCGTCAGATCATATCAATGTGAAAGGATAGGATAAGAGAGCCCAAAAGGTACCATCATCTGTCGGATTAAATATGATACCCGTTAGTCGTCGCATCGTGTTAAAGTGGAAGGACAGGATAAAGCTACAAGAGATGCATTGTAGGATAGATCGAGCCGTCGATCCTAGATCCTAATCGAACGAACATCCTTCAATATGGGTCTAAATATGTGAGGAACATATGCTCCATCAGTTTGGGATTTGAAATACCCAGAGCCTGAAAATCCGAAGTGAATAAGGATCGTTGGATTTGTAGGACACATGAGGATCATTGGATTAGGAATGTCGGTCAACAGACCTCGTTAGCAAGTATGTGTGGGATATCCACCTCAACAAACCTCATCAACAAGGATGCATGGAAGACCACATCAGCAAGTACACATGGAATAATCAGAATATGACAAGTATCAAGAGGAAATTGGCTTGTGCCATGTCAACAAGTGACATAAGTGTGTTGTGTCACTCCGGGAGAATTGCTTCAGGAGTTTCAAATGTCATAAGTTACGAAGTCTCGAAGGACAAAGATCTGAATTTTCTCTCAATCGTTGATCTAAGAAACACTGAGAGTTTGGATAGCCATTATATCTAGGAGAATAACATGTGCTACATGAGGATCCACATCAGCAAGACTACATCATCAATGACACATGGTGCAATCAGACACTGACAAGTGTCAAGTTGATTCAACATTTTAGGTACATGAAAATCATGAATATGAGTGACACATGGAAGCTACTTGGATCGTGATATGTAATCAAGTGACGTAAGTAGTTATGTCACTCAGAGAGTTTAGCTTTGAGAGATTTTATCACCGCACTCGCCCAATGTCCTGAAGTACCGAATGTCGGAGACCCGAACTGAACACAAGACGTCCGATTCGGAGATCACTTCACGAGCATCCTCGACCATCGATCTACTCAGTGGAAGGATAGTGTAAGTGTAAACGTTAACCGAAAACAAGCGGTCTCCATCGTTCATGACTCACACAACAGGTGATCACTCCGGAGATAAGAAGGGGTTAGGATCTGAAATCTCCGAAGTCCGAAGCCCCGGAGTAAAAGGTGGTCATCCATATCGATGCATGATTAATTCTTAACCGTTGGATTTAGCAGTTAAAGGATGAATGTAAGGATCAAATCTGATCGTTGATCTAGATTCGTGAAATAAACCGTCCGATCTAAATTCGAAGGTTTGAAATGTTGAAATCTCGAAGTTTTGATGTGTGAAGTTTCTTCAGTTGTCCATCTCGTCAGAAGATTGAATCGTAATCTGTTGAAATGATAAATGCTCAAGAACGTGTCTTACTTAGCTTTTGATCATCATCGTTAGTCATATGCTATAAGAGTTTTGAAAGGGAAATTACAATATGTTGTTATAGTTGGCAAAACTTGTTGTTCTGTAACGCATGGTCATATGTGATGGTTTGAAGGAAGCACCTCCACAGAGTATGGTCTTTGTGAATTTAACAGAGACTCAGGATTGAGTATAAAAGATTAAATTGATCCATGAATGTGATCAATTTATGAAAAACCTTCATGGTAAAATGAATAAAGAGTAATTAAGATTGATTAATAAAAGAGGTGCGATGGTCCAAACGAAGGGATACAGTTGTGTCACACTCACACAATTTGAAAAGTATATAATCAAGAAAGAGTGTTGTGAAGAGTGTAGACTCTATACTTCAGAATAGAAGATAAAAAGATGAAGCAAATTCCAAGAAGATATCAGAGGAAAGAAAAAGTGAATTCCAGAAAGAAGATGAAATGAGGTGCTGAGTGTCTTATGATATACCTCTGATCATAATATTGAATTGATTCTATAATGGATTACCTCTACTCGAGTTGAATAAACTCTAGTTGGATAGACTGGGTTCTATCAACAAGCTGGGTCTTGACTGAGAGTTGGTGCTGAAGCAATTAGTTGGTGCTAAAAGAAAATCCTCTTTCACATATATTCATATTACTATGTTCATATCAATTATACAAAAGCTTATACAAACATCTGGTGTCTCTGTTTCCATTGTGATTATGATTTGATTATTATTAATTTGTTCAATTATGTTTTAGCTGGTAACTTAAAACAATATATGAGGAATCAAAGGGTAACTTAAAAATCCAATTTAAATTTTAAAAGAAAGACCAAATCTTGTTTTTAAACAATATATGAGAACTCAAAGGCTAACTTATAAATACAAATTAAATTTTAAAAGATCAAATCTTCTTTTTAAACAATATACGAGAACCCAAAGGCTAACTTATATATCCAAATTAAATTTTAAAAGAAAGAGCAAATCTTATTTTTAAACAATATATGTATAGAAGATTCAGAGGAGAATTTTCATATTTATTTATGTTATCACTGAAATTTCGTCCGCACAGGGCGACAAGAACTCAACATCATCAGCACAGAAAAACAGTCATTCATGGCACAAGGATTAGTTCCATAGCACAGCAAAAGAGCCAAAACTATACAAAATTGGCTAAAAAATTAAAAAGCACATTGCACCCACTGAAAACTAGCGCATGCGCGCAATATCATCGTATATCGGGAGCATAAGCGCGGCTGTGGGGTGAAAAACCCGCGCGCCTACCAAACGACGCATTTATGAAGCTGGTCGGCCTCCCAACCACTATTGGATCGGCTCCCAAGTCGATTTGACATCAAATCCGAGCTCAATCTGCGTGGGGAGGCTGGTCAAAGACCTA
>JASDQU010103361.1:339042-358002 GCA_032191745.1 Picea mariana | reverse complement strand
TTGATGTTAGAAATATGCAGGCAATGTCAAATATCATTAAATATAAAAAAAATGCATCTTCAGAACACCTTTTGGGATACTATTGGGCCATATAGTATGCAAGCAAGGCTTACAAGTAGACCTTGCCAAGATTGCAATAATTGTTAACCTACCACCACCAAAAACAGTCTACCAATTGAGAGTGACATTGGGACACACAAGATACTACAATAAATTTATAAAGGGGTATGCGCAGATCACTGCGCCAATGGAGAAATTGCTGACAAAAGACAACAAGTTTAAGTGGAATGAGGATTGCTAGTGCGGATTGGACACCCTGAAAGAGAAGATGGTAACCACACCAATACTAGGATTCTCGGATTGGGAAAAGGCATTCCATGTACACCTAGATGCATCAACCATAACACTTGGAGCTATTCTGGCGCAATGAGGAGTAGGAGAATTGGACCATCCGATAGCATTTGCTAACATAAAACTGGAAGAATTAGAGCAGAACTACAACACCACAGAGAGGGACGACTTAGCTATCGTCTACGTGCTTCAAAAGTTTAGACATTACTTATTGGGAAAACATTTCAAGATGTTCACAAACCATTCAACGCTCAAATACCTCATCAACAAGACAGTGTTGGGGGGGAGAATTTGTATATGGTTATTGTTGTTCCACGAATTTGATTTTGAAGTGATAGTCAAACCAGGAGAGCTGAACGCAAGACCTGATCACCTGTCGAGGATCACTAATGGCGAGGAACCTACGAATCTAGTGGACAAATTCCCTGATGCATAGTTAGTTTTAGTCCAGATAGTCGATGAATACTTCACATACATCACCCAGTACTTGAGTACATGGACTGTGCCACAAGACTTCAACACTGCACAGAATAAAAATCTGGTAGTCAAGGCTGCAGATTACCAATTGATTGCAGGACATTTATACAAAATGGGTGCATATAGCATCTTGAGAAGATGTGTGCTAGAACATGAAAGACCTAGGATTTTAGCAGAAGCCCATGAGGGAATAGCATGAGTACATTATGCAAGCAAAGCTACCGCACAAAAGGTATTGTGCGCAGGACTATGGTGGTCGATTGTTCACAGAGACTCAAAAGATACTGCTAGAAATGCGATGTATGTCAAAGGGTTGGGAAACCTAGTAGAAGGGATGAGATGCTCCTGAGACCACAAGTAACCTTGCAAGTATTCAAAAAATGGGCACTAGATTTTGTGGGACCAATTAACCGACCAACAAAGAGATTAGAAGCAAGGTACATTATTACTACAAGAGAATACCTAACAAGATGGGCATAAGCAACACCAGTAAAAGATTGCAGCGCAGAGACAACAACAGACTTCTTGTTTGAGCACGTGATCACTAGATTTGGATGCACAAGGATTTTGATGAGTGACAAAGGCACTCAGTTCATCAACAACACTACTAAGGCTATGCCCGAGGAGTTTAAATTTTATCATAAAAAGAGTGTACAACATATCATCCTCAAGCAAATGGAACAGTGTAAGCCTTTAATAAGATCCTTAAAAATGCATTGACAAAGATCTGCAACGTTAATAGGGACGATTGGGACTAGAAGATACCAATAGTACTGTGGGCGTACATGACCACATGCAAAAAGTTGACAGAGCAAACACCGTTCAGATTGATGTATGAACAAGAAGTAGTAGTGGCATTAGAATTTTTGGTACCTAGTCTACGCGTAGCAGTAACAAACATGAAAGAATGAGGCGCAATACAGAAAACTCTAAATCAACTGATGATCATGGAGGAAGATACGATTCTAGCAGGGTTTCACCAAGAAGTACAAAAAACAAGGGACAAAGCTTGGCATGATAGACATATCAAGAGGAAAGATTTCAAGGAAGGAGACTTAGTCTTGGTGTATGACAGTAAATCCTTTCAGCACTCAAGAAAACTCTGAATGCATTGGCTAGGACCATACAAAGTAAAAACTGTCACAGATGGGGGAGCTATGCAGTTGAAGGATTTAGGAGGAACAAAAGTCAGAGGGATGATCAAAGGGAGTCGAATGAAGCTGTATAGGGACATTCGACCTCCTAGAACTTAAAAAAAAAACAAAACAGAGGGGTTACCATGCCAGACATCAAAAGATAGCAACAAAGGCATAGTGCGATGAAAAGAGAATGATCATGCGCACTCGTAAAAACTAGCACGATGAAGAAAGGACCAACGGTCACTAAAAGGTGGAAACAACAGAAATGGTGGGTACGAAAAATAAGTGCCAATGAATATTGGCTATCAAAATTGAATGACAAGAACGAGTGATGAGATTCTGCATTAATCGTGCCAACTAGTGACAACTAGGGAATTCCATGGCAAGTACGCAGGAAGCGCCAGTTCAATTAAAACGCAATTTGGGTAATGTCTACGAGAAGCTTCACACAATTCCTATATAATCCATCACGTGGGATCATGAAGGTTATTGTGAAATTGAGAAAAGAATGGAGCAATAGAGGATATGGAGCAGAGAGGGAATTTGTAGAGGTTATAGAGCTAACTAATCTCAGTGGAGAATACCTTTACCACCATGGCACCACCCAAACTAGGAGCACCGAGCCAGACTTGTAGATGACCTCGAAGCGATGTCAGAGAACCACTACAAGCACAGGGAAGTGAACATCAACCACCTCATCCCCCAAAAGTCATCAACGCGGACGAAATCCCATCACCCGATATGACACTAGGAAGCCCCACACTAGTGGGGGAGGAAACCCAACTAAACACCAATGGGCATGGACATTGATGTGCTAGAAGGGGGACAGGGCCAATAGGCTGAGGACGCAAGAAATCATTCACACCCATAAGACCCCAAAGAAGCCCTGAGAGTCAATGGGACAGTCCCAAACTAGAGAGAAACAACCATGCCAGAAAGGTCACACACAACCATGCCGTAACAACCACAGGAGGGAACAGTGGAAGATGTCATCGAACTAGTAGAGGAGTATGTAGAAGAGAGAACAATGGAGGCTGGAACCTCGAGTCATCCACCACATCGGAAGGGAAAACAACCAGTACTAAGATCACCACGCAAGAAGGCCGCCACAACCATAGTCTTGCCACGCATTCCAGATGGCGTGCGTGTCGTGGGAAACATGCTAGGCCACGTGGAGAAATTGTGGTACTCAGACCATGATGTGACTGACACAGACAAGTTTACAGAGTTTTCCAAGAAATTTTACCTGGATTTGGCGAACTAATTAACCAACCAAGCCAGTGGGCAGTCGGACTGGCCAAAACTAGGATTCTAGGCCTGTTGGAAATCCTGTACTTTAGTAGGGGTTGAGACGCAAACAACTGCGTCAAGCAGCTGATGGAAGTCACCCACGGAGGATACCTGCGGATGGAACAACTCGTCTCAATAGACATGGATCACATTGCATACATCATAGGGCTGCCAACACAGAGGGAGACACCCATGCAGTTCCTTGATGACAAGACGAAGGAGAAGGAATTGGTCGAGGAAATGAAGAAGAAGTATGGTACAGAAAGAGGGTCGCGCAGAATCATAATTAAGTGCATTAGTGATGCAAAAACAAGGATGGCCACAAAAATCATGGCGTGCAAGTTACTCAGGAAATGCCGCAAGGAGGAAGTCCCTATCGAATTCGTTGCAGCTAGAGCACAATGTGCGAAAGGAAACACACTCAGTTGGGGCCCGTACTTGTTGAATTTGTTCCTGGAAGACTGTAAGGATGTGCARGACCTAGGGACAAAATTTCACTATTCATGGCTACTCGTCTTGATCGCCTTGGTCGGATGGAAGGAGCCTAAGTATTCATTCTTTTTCATGAGATCCAATCCTTGCCACGCAGTGTGATACCTATTGTTGGAAGCACTCCAGACCCCAAGAAAAAAAGGGCGAATGCAGGCATGTTCGAAGGATATTACAATGAATTGTAGGAAAAAAATTGCCAACACTTGGCGGATTACACCAGAAGTGGTCGCACAATATCAAGGCACAGGCAACTTCAAAGCGATTAGGCATACAATGTGGATCCAAGCACAAAAGAATCCCGACAACCAATGGCTACAACTGCGGTACTATGTCAAGGAAGAGGACGTAGAAATGGCCATCATGGATTGGAGGATTCCAGTCTTGAATCAAGAGATTCCAATAGATAAGGAAGCAGGGAAGGAACAAACATCTGCAGGAGACAAAACAACGCCCAAGAAGCCAAGGACAGGCAAAAACGCGATGCAACAGAAGAAAGGGGGTGTGTCCAAGAAAGGCACCCAGACATGGAAGAAGAACAACGCCTAAGCGCCACAGGAACATGAAAAATAGATTGAGACAACACATGGAACCACATCAAGTGATACTCAATAGGAGCAAGGCCAAACCGAGAGGATAATTATACAAACCGAGGGGTGCATGTAAGAAAACTAAGGCACACAAGACACCACCAGAATATACGATCACGGAGGACGATGCAGACCTTGTGGCCCAAATGGTCCAGAATCAAACAACGAAGAATTTTGATGATGCCCAACGCCAAAGGGATAGGATACAGGATGAGATGGAAGACATGAGGCAACTCCTCGAGCAAAAGAGAAACATAGAGGGCCGACAGAAGAATAGAATCAGTCCCAACAACAGTAGAGACAGGAGTCGAGGCTAGATCGAGCGAGCAGGATAGGATCTAGATGACAACACAACCAAGCTCGACGTTTCACATTACACCTAGAATGATGTGCATGGATGTAATTGTGGGTCAGACATCCTTGAAGGATTTGGCCCAAATACAGTTGGTAATGATGCAGATACCAACCAAGGCCTTGTATAAACTGCAAGTCAGCATCGTGTAGGAAGTACATCCACGCGCACACACAGATGTAATGAAATTGCAGCAGACAAAGGACAACTAAGAGGAGTTGGAATTGGTGCTCAAGAAGGTCAAGATCGAGACCAAATATGAGAAAGACCACACAGATAGGCTGGAGCAGGGATTGGATGTATCCTATGAGAAAATTCCAAAGAAAGCGCAGACAACAGAACTCACAACGACGCATAAGATTGATTAGATTGTGCAGACAATCGATCAATACATGAAAGAGATCAAGCACCTCCAGGAACAAATCATACCTACCACTCCCCCAGAGGAGAAGGAGCAGAGGAAGCAGGAAGCAGAAGCACAGATAGAAGAGATGGAGCGACAAGTCCGCAGATCGACCGACTTGTTCGATAAAGTAGCACAACTATGGACGAAGATGGAAGAGGATAAACATGTCCAACAGTGGGACCATTAAGAGGATATGATAAGCGAAACTATCCAAGACCTTAAGCCGAGGCAGAAGACGATGTCGATCACTGAGCACGTCAAAGGAGCACAAGATATGAAGAAGTTGCAGATATAACTCATAGCCGCGCAGACACAGAAGAAAGAGCGCTAAGCTCAAATAGAACCTCTCAAGGAGAAAACAACATAGGTCATTGTGCAGGCAGAAGACACAAAGAATAACATGGCACAAACTTAGGTAGAGTGTGCAGAGATGATCAATGACGAGATTGCAGTGCAAGTATTGAACGCACTCAAGGAGAAGACTGTGCAGGCTCAAACAGAAGCAAAGGAACTCACAAAGAAGTTCCAAGCTCTCGGAGGAGAGATTGAAGAGGCACAAAAAGTTTAGGTTGCTCGAGACGAGCCACATGTCAGTGTTGGGGGCCTGTTGGATGTAGGCTTGGATAGGAAGAAAGGCTATTTTGGGGAGGAAAAACATGCAAGAGGGAAAAGATAGCTGGAAGGAAAAGCAACATGTGGAAGAGAAGCAGGTAAGGCGAGCATGCAAGGAAGACCTAACAATGCTAATGTTAGTGTTTTGGTAATGCATTGTAATGGATGGTGAGCCAAGGATATAAATAAGTAGTACTTTGGTGATAAAAGAGGGTGGGGGGGGGAATAAAAATGACACACAGAGAAATAGAGAGAGAGAGAGTTGTAAGAACTGTATGAGTCATTAAGTTGGTGAGATAGGGAAGGAGTGAGCGACTCGATCCCAAGGGTTAGATCACAGGTTGAGGATCTTGGTGCGATCTAGTTAGCCTCACAAGGATCGGGGAGCCTGTGGGAAAGAGGGAGAACTAGGATTGTAACCATGTGTGGCGTAATATATTTCTGAACTATAATAAAATATCGAGAGCCAGATCTTTGTGGACGTAGCCCAAGAGGGGGTGAACCACGGTAAAACATGTGTTATGTGAATGAATGTATGTGTCTTTATGTCTGATTAATTAATGAATGTTATATGAATGAAGCACTAAGTAGATCTCGTATTCCACATGCATGCATAGAATGAATGTTATAACTAGATGTTAGGCCGAATGAATAAATGTTAGAACACAACTGCATATATCTACTCATTCCCTAGTTGCAAACACCTGAGTATTGCAGCCACCCATAGAGCTATCTCAGGTGAGACTGTGCAGTACACTCTGTGTGCTACGTTGCCTTCTGATTTACCAGAGGGACCTATAGTTTTAAAGGGATTTTGTTGCGAAGATTATCAAATCTGAACCAGGGTCAATCAATGATAGTAACATAGAATCAGAATACCCCATAAAGAATCCTCAAGACCAATAGAAGAGTAGATACAAACCAACACCTAAAATTGCATACTTAGTCAATTCACGACTAAGCCACATAAGAGCCATTGAAAAGCTGCCAAGAGAGTCATTCGATACCTAAAAGAAACTATTGGTTTTGGTATTGACTACACTAGTCATTTGAATGTTGAGTTGGTAGGTTATTCAAATTTTGATTGGACAGGTGATCCATATGATATAAAATAAACCACTGGATATGCATTCAGTATAGGATCCAAGATTGTGTCTTGGAGTAGTAGGAAGCAACCAATTGTTTCCTTGTCCTCTACTGAAGATGAGTACAAAGCATTGTGTTTTGATACATGTGAAGTGATTCTTCTAAGGTGCATTCTTGAAGACATGGGAGAAAGGAATGGAGTGCTTACAACTATCAAGTGTGATAATCAAAGTTCAATGAAATTGGAAAATAATCCAATTTATCATGAAAGATCAAAACACATTGAAACTCAACATCATTTTGTAAGAGAAAAGTCTATTCAATCAAAAGAAATTGATTTGATGTATTGTAACTCAAATGAGAATATAGCCGATATATTCACTAAGCCATTGGGAAAGACAAAGTTTGTAATGTGTAGAGATATGTTAGGTATCATAGATAAATCATTTCTCCATTAAGAAGGAGTGTTGGAAATAAATGAAGAAATGTGATTTCTGGCAGATTATTAGAATGTCAACATATTTTGAGGTTGACAGATGTTAGAAAGTAAGAATAGAGTGTTGGTAGATGATTGATAGTGTGAGAAAATAAGAATAGAGTGTTGGAATATGATTGAAATAGTCATACAATAACAATAGAGTGTAGGCAGAGATTGATAGATTCTTTCACTAAGAATACTCAGTTAGATAGGTATGTCTCCAGTTCAAATCCAATTTCGTAGGATCCGTTGATATCTATAAAACCTATATATGCATGTATATTTTCCTATTAAAAAAATATGAAATAGAGTACCAGGTCTTTCTGTGTTCTATTTATTTGTTGTGTGTGTTTAAATTTATGATTCTCGTGTGACTACAAATCTTCATCTAGAACAAATTTTCATTACAAGCTTCAAAAATGGTTCTGCAAGTTCACAAATTATGGATTCTTGACATCAAATATTTGGCATTGAATTTTTGTATCAATGGATGGAATTTTCATCAAAATGAATCCTCAGTGGTTTGAACAAACGACCTCAAACTCTGGATGAAGTTCTACATTCAAACTCTAACCGCTTTAGTAAAGCCCGATCCATTGTGATCTCATTCGAACCTCAATCTGTGAAACAAGGGCACTTATTTCATGTATATTCAACTTTAATTTGAAAATGTGTATTGTGAATGCAATGACAATATTACATTGAGAGTTTTATATGCATTCTCTTAGTTAAGAAATAGTTGTATAGAAATTACGTGACATAAGTGATAAGTGATACACATGTAAGTAATCGAGTAACAAACTTTTATAAGTGATGTAGTGAATCTATGTACCTATTCATACACCCATGTATAAGAAATACACCTAATATAATTAATGCACCTAACTATGTACTTATTCAGGCTTGTAACCCATGTAATTAACGTTTATACATGATCCATGCATCTAACTCATGTACATAAGTGGCACATATAAATGATGTAGTCACTCAATAGGTGATGCACTTAACTTATGCACCTACCTATGCACCTAATTCACACACCTACACACATAAGCATCACACTTAATCCACATATCCACACACATAAGTGACACACCTAATTTAAACAAAGTTACCAACTTAACGAGAACTCTCCAGATTTCTCATTTTTTAGAGGTCATATTTTCAACTCCGAATAAAAAAGTGGTGCTACCGGTAGCACCATTTTTTCAGGGGGTGGCTAAAATTGTGACTTGTTTGAAATCACGACTTTGACAAGATGACAAAACCTTAAAATTTACCCTTGAATTGAAAAGTGATGCTACTGGTAGCGCCAACTTTATTTTTGGCATTAAAACTATGACTTGATTAACATCGTGGCCTTGACAACATATACCATTGCCCCAAAAAGCCTTGAAATGGACTCCTAAATCAAAAGGGGTGTTATCTGAAAAATTGATTAATTAATTATTTTAACATTTACATTAAAAAAAGCTCTTTGCGCCATTGGTGCCTATCAAATGTAATTCTTTCTTTACTGAAATAGAAATTACGAGTTTTTTTCAAGGGAAACAATTACATTAAAAAGAATAAATAAAAAAATAACAAATGAATAAATGAAAAGTAATTCATTCTTTCATTAAAAATGAAAAAAAAAAACATTTTTCCATTAAAAATGAAAAAATAACCAATTTTTTCACAAAAACAATTTTTTTTTTACAAAAATAAAGAAAAATGAAAAAATAAATTTAATTTTTTTTTAAAAAGAGAAAATAAAAATAAAAATAAAAATAAAAATAAAAACACTAACCAAAACACAAACTTAAAAAAAATTTGTAAAACACACAAATTGTTTTTTATAAAATTAAATTTACACGTTAAAAAACAAAAAATTAAAACGAAATATGAAAATAAACTAAAAATTGAAAAAATAAAACAAAACAAATTATATATATATATATATATATACTAAAATTAAAAAAACTAAAACCTAAAATTCCTGGATGGGGTGTTACTAGGCTTATCATGACCATACAACAACTGGCCATCGACGTCAACCTTTGGCGCTCTTCACTCCTCTCGAGGTTGGATGTTGGTGCAAGGTTTATTCTTTAGGTTGGGTGCATTAACCATCCATTCATCCTATTGAGTACGATGGCGGTCACAATTCATAAGCTTGGTACCAATGATTTGAATGGTTTTTACGGTTTGCTTGCAGTTGCAGTTAATATGACGAACAATCATAGGTGTGTCCTCGAAGCCCACACGCTTACAATGCAGATGGAGGGAATAAAACTTTGAGATGGTTGGGATTTTCTTGCTCTCTTCGTTGCAAATCCCCCCAGTCAATTTTAGAACAATTAGGCCATTTCCACTCATTTGGGTTCCTCTTCCTTGTCAACATGCCCCGCGAAAGAGGAAGGGTCCGTGGAGGCAACATAGATTTTTATAGTTTCAAGGGCAGACAGAGAAGTCCTTCCCTAATGGAAGTGACGCTGACAGTGAGCATCATCACTTGGACCCGAATATAGTGGAGCAAGGAGTGTACATCAATCAAGGTGAGGAGGAGTACTGGGGTTGCATGGTGGAGTGGGAGGAAATGACACTGAGGACTGTTGCTGAAGGTGTTAATACACCCCCAAAGATTAGCACAGATGAAGTGACAAAAAATCCAGCCAAAACTTCTCCTCTAGTCGAAGGTGAAGGTGATTTTATTGGGAAGCCAAAGATTGATTCCCAAAATTACACTCATGATGAAGAGACTAATACTGCTTGGTTCTCTAAGGACAACTTAAATCTCATCTTTGAGATGCAAAGCGAAATGGAAGACCACAAATTTCGTGGTATTAAGTGCTCATACTGATTCACCCCCCCTTATCAATATTCCAACAATTGGTATCAAAGCAGGTTCCTTCAGGAAACCGTTTAACCAATAGAAGGATATCATGGAATACACTGAGAATAGAATACCAACGTTTGACGGTCATAGTGTTCTAGAGTATGATATATGGAGCCAAAGGATGAAAGTATTTTTAAAGGCACATGATATGCTATTTGGAAATCAGTTGTGACATGATAGAATGCTAATAGGATACATAAGACTGCAACCAAGAAGGAATTGAAGAAGATTAAAAAATAGCAATGGATTTCATCATGGAAGGACTATGTGATTCAAAAAAGGACAAATTGGGTAAATTCTCATCAGCTAAATAAATTTGGGACGAGCTACATAATATCTAATTTTCTCCCATCACAAAATCAGAGACTGCCAAAGAAATGCAGGTACATAACAAGAAGAAAGATGCTCATCATGTCAGAAATATTCAAAAGAGGAAGAGTAAGAAGAGGCATAAGTTGATTACACTAGAGAACAATTGATTAGTGCAATTGAATATCTACAGATTGAAAGAAAAGAAAACAAGTCACTCCAGGAATAACTAAAGAATATGGAAGAATCATAGAACTCCAACACCAAAGAAGTCGAGCAAACAATCATGATGCTAAAATTTTAGCTAGAAGAAGCAAGAAGGACTGAAGAATATCTCGAGGATCAGAAGCAGTATTTGGAAGCCAAAATAACAACACAAAAGGAAGAAGAAGAAAATAGAGAGAATATACTAACAAATCATCTCAAGGAAAGAACTAACAATGTAAATCAACTTTAATTAGAGTTCAATCAACAATAAATAAAACTTGAAGATGAAATAATTACATTGAACATCCAACTTGAAGAAGCAAAGCAAATAGAAGAATTCATGAGGAACCAAATTATGAAGAAAGAAGAAGAGGTGGAGAAGCTTGAAGAATAATTTGTCATGTTGAGAGTAAAAGTTGTCAAGCTCAACATGAATGTTGAAGAGAAATAAACATCCACATCATTAGTTGAAGAGAATCCCTCCAGGTTGCCAGAAAGGAAGAATGAAGAGAAGCCAAAGACTTGTGCAGAAGTCATCAAAGGTTCGATGAATAAGGAAGAATGCGAGCCCTTGAAGAAGAACATTCCAGAAGTGCAAAAGACTCAAGAAGAAGACTGCATAAGAATATCCTCCATGTTCAAGCCACAAAGGAGCCCCAATCATGATCATGATCAACCAAGGCTGGAATTCAAAAGGACTAAACCACAAAGAAGATCATTCACTCCTAGGTATGTAAATTTATTTTATGGTCATTGCTTTTATTGTACTAACTTTGGACATAAGGTTGCATATTGCAGGGCTTATGAAATAAATTTTCAAGCAAGAAATAGTTATGTGGCCCCACATAATATTGAATGTTACAAATGCCACAACTATGTTCATATAGCTCTGAATTGTAGAAGCATGACAGTTCCATCCATAAATAAAGAGACATATACCAGATATACTAAAATTTGGAAAAGAAAAGAACAAGAAGAAGAGCAAGTGAATAAAGAACATACTTCAGAAATTACAAGACATGCCATAGTACAAGAAGGACAAGGAAAGCAAGAAAACGAACATGTTTCAAGAACCATATTTTGAGAGTCTGCAACAGATCAAGATCATAATGAAGAGAAGGTAAAGAAAGAACAGGTTCCAAAGATCACAAGATTTTTAGTAATGCGAGAAAGAAAAGAAGAGCAGGTAAACAAGGAACAGGTTCAAGATATTGTACTTTCAAGAATATTGAACGAGATCAATCCACAGGGAGAAAGGGAGAATTCAAAGTTCAGAGGGATGATGAGTCTACAAACGAAGAGGAAGATGACTCTGCATCAGAGAAGGTATTATTTTGATCCATCTAGTTTGGAGACTCCTATGTAATATGAATATTAGATAGGGGGAGTCTATGTAGTAGCTGAGACAGATCAGAGAACCATCCTTCAAGCAACTTACATAGTTTGAGTAGACATATTCAGAGTAGTTAGTTAGAAAAAGTACAGTATGATAGATTGATCAGTTGGAAAATTACACAAGCAAAATTCTATGATTGTATTCAGACAGAGATATCTTCAGCATAGGTTGTTACAAATATGCAAATTTTGGTTTACAGATAGAGACGACTAGTGGAAACAATTGACATTTGATGATCGGTTGCAACAACAAAGACTTCATGATAATACAGTGACAAATGGGTCAACATTATGGATAGTTGAGTAGTAGAGTCTTGGATAATATGGAAATAGATGGATTCATAGATTGGTTCAGAGAATGGTTCAAAGAGTGGTTCATAGAGTGGTTCAGAGATTGATTCAAAGATTGGTTCAAATAATGTTGGATGATTATTTGAATGATTAACTTTTGAATGCTTAATCTTGAATGCTTTTTATATATGTTAGTTGATTTACACGAGGAAGCACCAATGGACAATAACTCCAAAAGGAAGCAGGTTTAAGAAGACCTACATTGATCTACACATCAACGTGCAGTGAAATCATTAGAGAGAGATATCCAAAAAGGAAGACTAGTAGCATACAAACATGGAGACATAACCACATGGGGAGATGTTCTTTTAACCATGATTGGTTAGAGCTGGTACAATGTTAGGAGGAGACATATCGACATGGGGAGTTAATTCTTTGTCAAAGGGAGAGAGAGAGAGTAATAAGAGGTATGAATACAAGGGGAGAATCCCCAAAGACAATTTAGACAGAGGGAGCATCCCCAAGGACAATTTAGACAGGGGGAGCAACCCAAAGGACAATGCAGACAGAAGGAGCAACCCTAAGGAGAGTTTAGTAAGGGGGATAAGCCCCAAAGGGAGATACCCTTTTCCATTGATGTAAAAGGGGGAGAGATAGAAACATTTATGAGGAGCGATGATCATAGGGAGCATGAGCATGACTAAGTGTTGCCATCAATGCCAAAGGGGGGAGATTGTTGGATAGTTGGTTGTTATTGATGTCAAAACTTTGAGATTGATATTGTAGATTGATTTAAACCCTTAGATATTGATGTCAACCCTTGAGTGTGTCCAGTAGCACATCCTGGTATCCCCAAAGCTATAGTTAAGGAAACCAAGTTTGTTCGATCTATTTGGACATAAAGATCAATGAATATGTAGGTAAGACTATCATGGACGATTAGTACATGTCGTGTCGTTTCTGGTGATATGTGGTATGTCAAAACTCCTCACAGTTAGGGAGACATGGCTTTGTGAAGTTGGAGAACCCTTTAGAGTAATCTAGAAACCCCTAGAAGGTCAACAAGAAGTAAATTATTCTAGAAGCTCCTAGAAAGTCATCAAGAAGTTTACTAGTCAAAGTGTTTGCAACTAGGAGTTATCTATGGGTAAAGTTTTTGAAATAATAAACTAATTAAAAGGTAATTAGTTACAACAAGAAATTATGAGTTGACTAATTATGGTTAAAGCAGTTGCAACAAGAATGTGGGTTGGCCCTAAGACAAAGAAGATAGGTAAAAAAGTTACAAGTTAGCCCCTAAAGGAAGACAACAAGAAAGTAATTAAAAAAAAATTAGTTGCAACAATAAATTATGAGTTGACTAATTATGGGTAAAGTAGTTGCAACAATAATGTGGGTTGTCCCTAAAACAAGGAATATGGGTAAAACAGTTACAAGATAACCCCTAAAGGAAGACACCTGGGAAGTATAAATAAGAGATCACGAGTCTCCCATTAGCACCTATTGAGTATATTGAATATCTATAAGCAACTGAGGTAACCAAGTAGATCTGAGGTGAATTTCAGAGGGAAGGTGAAGTAAAGAAGGTCAAAAATCCAAGGGAGGACGAGGTCTTTCAATGACGTATTCTAAGACATTTATTCATTATAGGTATGGAGTTATGCTTGTTGAAAATTAGGGTTGTTGACTAATAAAAAAACTAGTCCCGTGAGACCAAGGTAAAGTTTGATGAAGATGCTATTCTCTTGTTGTTGAAGTTGAGAAAGGTGTCCAGGTCTGTGATCACATACACCAAGTCAACTACAGGATAAAGGTATGTTTATATGCTTAGTTTGAAGTTGCATCTTGGTGATTTTGTGGAGAATGCTTGAGGCATGTCTTGGTGAGTTTTTGGTATATGTCTTGTGGTACATATTGGATGTATTGTAAATGATGGTTGAGGTCTACATGTTGAGATACATTGCTTGTGCATTTCTTGGTTTATTGGTATATGGTGTATGACATGGTATGGTATATGATTGGTACATGGAATGGTGTTAATGTACATGGTTGATATAAATGGTTGATGTGCATGGTTAGCACATGGTATGGTACATAATTGATACTTGGTATGGTATAGGTTTGGTGCATGGTTGATGTGCTTTTTATGGTACAGGTTGTGGCACATATTGATGCATGGAATAGGTTGGTACTTGGTTGAGACATATATCTCGTGATGGTAGGTGGTGATCTTGGTACATGATTGGTAGAGGCATGTGGTGGTGATGTTGGGCATATGGTTTGAGATATGATATTGGTGATCTTGGCATGAGTTGCATGCGGTTGGGAGTGGATCTAGTTTCATGGATGAGACAGTGACAAATGTGGCAGTGGCAGTGACAGTGACAAGTTGACAGTGACAGAGTGACAGTGGCACTATTAGTTGTTTGGAACTTATATTTTAGGGTGGTTGGATGGGGCAAGGAAAGGGGTTTGTATCCTCCATCTTGTTGGTGCCGAAGAATCAAAGAGTTGGAGCTTCCTTTAGGTTGGATCCCGAGAACTAGGTAGTTGTAACCACCTTCCGGTTGGAGCTGGAGAACTAAAGGGGTTGTAGCCTCCTTCTTGTTGGAGTCAAAGAATTGGGGAGTTGGATCTTCCTTCAAGTTGGAGCCTGGGAAACTAAGGGGTTGGAGCCTCCTTCCAGTTGGATATGGAGAATTGGAAGTTGGTGCTTTCTTGAATGTAATTATTTGACATGTAAGAAAAGCATTATGTGTTTTTCTCCCGCACTGGGTTTCCACGTAAATATTGGTGTACTGTGTATTTGTGGATGTGTCAATGATTTTTTATTATGCACTGATGGATGATAATGTTTATGATGCAATAATGTATTGAATGCATAACTGATAAACCATTGAATACTGCTGATAAAGTTAAATAATACATATTGTGATTAAAAGTGGTATTAAGTGCTCATACTGATTCACCCCCCCTCTCAGTATTCCAACACTTATATTACATACTTAGTTAGCATACTTAGTCAATTCATGGCTAAGCCACATGAGAGCCATTGGAAAGTTTCCAAGAGATTCATTCGATACCTAAAAGGAAGTATTGATTTTGGTATTGAATACACTAATCATTTGAATGTTGAGTTGACAGGTTCAAATTTTAATTGGGCAAGTGATCTAAATGATAGAAAATCAAGTACTGGATATGGATTTAGTATAGGATCTGGGATTGTGTATTTTAGAAGTAAGAAGTAACCAATTATTTCATTGTTCTCTACTAAAGAGGAATACAAAGCATTGTGCAGTGTTACCTATGAAGAAAATTGGCCAAGGCACATTCTTGAAGACATGGGAGAAAGCCAAGGAGTACCTAAAACTATCAAGTGTGACAATCAAAGTTCAATGAAATTGGCAAATAATCCAATTTATCATGAAAGATCAAAACACATTGAAACTCAACATAATTTTGTAGGAGAAAAAATTCGATGAAAATAAATTGATTTGATGTGTCGTAACACAAATGAGAATATGGCTAATATATTCACTAAGCCATTGGGAAAGACAAAGTTTGTAATATGTAGCGATATGTTAATTATCATACATAATTCATTTATCCATTAAAGGGGAGTGTTATAAATAAACGAAGAAATGTAATTGTTGATAGATTGTTATAGTGTCAACAGATTTTGAGGTTGACAGATTGTTATAGTGTCAACAGATTTTGAGGTTGATAGATGTAAGAAAGTAAGAATAAAGTGTTGGTGGATGATTAATAGTGTCATACAATAAGAATAGAGTGTTGGAAAATGATTGAAAGAGTCAGGAAATAAGAAGAGAGTGTAGGTAGATAATTGATAGAGTTTGGAACTAAGAATACACAATTTGATAGGTATGTGTCCAATTCAAATCTAGTTTCGAGGGATCCACCGATTTCTATAAAACCTATATATGTGCATGTATATTTTCCTATTAAAAAATATGAAATAGAGAACCGTATCTTCCGCATTTTGTTTATTTGTTGTGTATGTTTAAATTTCTGATTCTCACGTGACTACAAATCTTCATCCAAAACAAATTTACATTTCAAGCTTCAAAAATAGTTCTGCAAGTTTACAAATTATGGAGTCTTGACATCAAATATTTGATGTTGAGGTTTTGTATCCATGGATGGAATTTTCATCAAAACGAATCCTCAATGGTTTGAACCAACGAGCTCAAACTCCAGATGAATTCCTACATTCAAACTCTAACCACTTTAGTAAATCTCGGTCTATTGTGATCTCGTTCGAACCTCAATCTATGCAGCAAGGACACTTGTTTTGTGTATATTCAACTTTAATTTGATCATGTATAATTGTGAATGCAACAACAATATTACATTGAGAGTTTTATATGCACTCTTTAATTAAGAGAGTGTTGTATASAAAATAAGTGACATAAGTGATAAGTGTTACACATGTAAATAATTGAGTAACAAACTTAACTTAATATAAGTGATGTAGTGAATCTATGTACCTATTCAGATGCCCATGTATAATAAATACACCTAATATAAGTAATGCACMTAATTATGCACTTATTCATGCTTGTAACTCATGTAATTAACCTTTATACCTAAGACATATGCATCTAACTCATACATAAGTGGCACATATAAATGATGTAGTCACCCAATAGGATATGCACTTAACTTAAGTACCTACATATGCATCTAATCCACACACCTACACACATAAGTGTCACACTTAATCCACATATCTACACAAATAACTGACACATCTAATTTAAGCAATGCATCTACATACACATCTAACCCATGCACCTAAGTCATATAATTGTACCCATGTACGTAGCCCACATATATAAGCAACATACATAATCAACACTCTCACATACATAAGAAACACCCTTAATGCACCTAACCATGCACTTAACCTATGCATATAAGAGACATACTAGACTTGGGCTACGTATTGTGCAATAAATTGAGCTACGACATCTTGTTGCTCAAGCTAGAAGCTAAGCAAGGTGCAACAAAATGATTAATCATATGCTTCAAATAAAGTTAGCATCTTCAACCCTCAACATAGTGAATCAAGACAATCACAAGTGAACATAGTTAATAGTCAACAAAACCATCTTAATCAACATAATCAATGTAAGTCAACTCCAATAATCGACATAATCAACTCCTTCATTGGTGAGCATAGTTAAAGCCTTCGATGATCAACGTAGTCAAAATATAAAATCAACACCTTCAACAATGAACATAAGTGAACACCTTAAACATAACTCACCACCTCCAAGTGAACTTTTTAAAAATGTCAACATAATCAATTTTATTAACATAGTTAACATAATCAATGTAAGTCAACTACTTTGATAATCAACACAGTCAACGATGATTTTTGCCTAACTCGATGGGGACATCAAGTGAGGCACAGAACAAACACAACCAACTTGGAGGATTGACCTCGAGACTTCTTGCATGAAGCTTAAAGAACTCAACCACTTGAGCTAGTCTATACAAGTTTTAATATTATTTGACCCTCACCATGAAAATAATAATAACTTTTTTATCTCGATTCATAAATCCTCTATTTATACCTTAGGGTGTCAATTAGCACAACCACAGAAAATGTGTTTGATATAAGTTGATCGATATATATCACACTTTTTACGTGCACAAATATACAACGAAAAAATATTTGGATATGAAATGATAAAATCATGTATTAACATCCACTTAAACCTAGTTGGCTTGTCATACATGTGTTAAGCCCCTTAGTTAACATAGGGAAATCAACTTTAGGAGGTCAAACACTTACCCTCACACACACAAAGAACTTTACACATGCAAGAATTTGAACCTTCACTATTTGTATAACTACATCCCATTCCAACCACTAAACCACAACATATATATAAATCAATGTATATCAAACACATTTAATATACAAAATAGAATGAGTAATACTTAAAAAAATATTTTATTGCATCATTGTGTTTAGTTTATGTTGTTGCACTATGAAGTGCTTTTTACAACCCAATGTGAGGAAGTTGTGTCATGTCATGCTCAACATGGAGTTGACACGTGGCATTTAAAAAGTAATAAATATTAATAATGAAAATATATGAGTAAAATATTTCAATTTATAGAACAACCATCACACACACACATATATAAGTGGACCTAATGATTAAGAACATGTGTTTCCTTCTAAGAGGTCACAAATTCAAATACCTCCGTAAAATTTACCAGTCAATTAAATATGTCTCATATTAAAATAACTTACCATCCATTCATAAAATCACTTTGAATTATATGATCCTACATAAGTTATTAGATGCCTTTCTATAAAGTGACATGACATTTATTTTGAATGAAACCACTTTTTCCCTACATTCACTTTATCATTTATGCTTTGTGATGCACCCACTTACCATTCCCTAAAGTAATTTACCATAAAGTCATAAAGTTTAAGCCTAAGTCCTCATTATAAATATTAATATAATAAAAGGAGAGTTAGGCCCATGAAACCCCTAGTGTATTTCACTGCTTACTTCCACGTTGAAGGTAGAAGGAGATATGGCCAACATATGGTCTCAACGCATTC
>JASDQU010103361.1:300405-312786 GCA_032191745.1 Picea mariana | reverse complement strand
CTCCTTATGCCCACATAAATGTATAATTACAAGATGATTCAAAATGAAAATGTCTCCTTGGTATATATAGGAGACTAGGAGGTATAATTACAACTAATGGACGAAAGCTGACATAAATAAAATAACATTACTAATATAATATTCCCTAATTAAGGGGTAATGAGCCACTATTTAGGGCTTAACATGCCCCTCCCCTTGAGACAAGTATTGTCCACAATGCTTAAGTAACTCTGGATTCTTTTGTATAAAAGACTCATCTTCCCAAGTGGAATCTTCCGCCGATAGTTTCCTCCATTTAATGAGATACTCTGAAATGGATCTATTCCTCAGCTGGTGAATTCTTATGTTAGTGATGGCTTCAGGATCCAATATTATTTTTCCTTCCTTGTCAAGTTCTAGCAATATAGTTTGAACTGGGATCTTGTCACCTATAACCTTCTTTAAGCATGAAACATGGAAAACTGGGTGTACTCGTGAAGATGCAGGCAACTCCAATTTGTATGCCATAGTACCAATCTTTTGTAACACCTTATAAGGGCCATAGTACTTTGGTGATAATTTATTATCCTTATTGGATTGCTTGAGGGACATATGTTTGTATGGTTATAGTCTTAAAAACATCCAATCCCCTACTTCAAAACTTCTTTCACTACAATGTTGATCTGGTTGTTGTTTCATACGATTTTGTGCCATGGTCAGATTGTCCTTTAATATTTGGAGAACTTGTTGTTGATGATTGATGTGATCTTGCACTGCTTGAACCTTAGATTTTTCTTTTAGAGAATAAGTGATGGAAGGAGGGTGGTATCCATAGAGTGCCATAAATGGTGTCATTTTTGTTGCAATACGAAAGGAAGTGTTATACCACCATTCTGCCAAGGGTAACCATTTGAACCATTGTGTTTGTTTATCAGAGACGAAGCAACGAAGGTAGCCTTCCAGACATTTGTTCACTATCTCAGTTTGTCCATCAGATTGAGGATGATAGGATGAGCTATGAGCCAATTGAGTACCCAAACAAGAAAATAATTCTGTTCAAAAATGTCTAGTGAAAATGGGATATCTGTCACTTACAATAACCTTTGGGTTTCCATGTAGCTTTTGAACTGTCTCCATGAATGCTATGGAAACTATACTAGCTTTGAAGGGATGAGAGAGTGCACAAAAGTGTGCGTACTTGGTCAGTCTATCAACAATCACCATGATGACACTCTTTCCTGCAGACTTCGGTAACCCTATGATGAAATCCATGGAAACCTCCTCCCAACACTGACTTGGGATGGCTAATGGTTGTAAAAGACCTGGGGTCTTAATTGTTTCCACCTTATTTTGTTGGAAAACCAAATATTTCTCAACAAACCTTTGAACATCATTTTTAAGGCCATCCCAAAAAAATTCCTTCTTGAACCTATGGTAGGTTTTTAAAAATCCCAAGTGCCCTCCTACTGGAGAGGTGTGCAATTCCAATAGTACCTTTTGTTTGAGTTGGGATTTCTTACATATATATAAGCGATCTTTGTACCATAGTGAATTATTTTTCCATGTAAATGTATTTGATGTACTGGAATCTTGCTACAACCTTTGAATGAGAGTCCACACTTTTTTTTCATTCTTCCATTCATCCCTTGCTTCTATTATCCAATCGGGTTGGATGATTGAGATATCACAGAGAAATGCCTCAACATCTTCATCCTTCCTTGAGAGTGCATCTGCCACAACATTTTGCTTCCTTTTTTTATAGACGATTTCAAAATCACAAATCAATATCTTGGTTACCCATTTTTGTTGTTCTTATGAAGATAGTCTTTGTTCCAAGAAGTATTTAAGACTATCATGATCTGTTTTGACCTTGAAGTGCCTACCTATTAGGTAAGGACACCTTTTCTTCAATTAATGTAGTATTGCCATCATTTCCTTCCCATAAATAGATTTGTGTAAGTCCTTTCCATTGAGTGGTTGACTTTCAAAAGCCAGGGGCCTTCCTTCTTGCATTAGGACAACACCAATTCCATTTCCCAAGGCATCACATTCCAAAATAAAGGTTTTTGTGAAGTCCGGAGTGGTCAAGACAGGAGATTTTCACATCGTCTCTTTAACTTGTTGAAAAGATTTAGTTGCCTATAGAGTCCATGGAAATGCATCCTTCTTAGTTAGTGTTGTTATAGGTGCTGCTATTCTTCCATAGTGTCGAACAAACTTGCGGTAGTAACCTGTCAAACCCAGAAATCCTCTAAAATTCTTCAATGTTTTTGGAATCGGCTAGTCCATCATGGACTTAATCTCGTTAGGGTCTACCTTAACACCCTCATGAGATACAATATGACCCAAATACTCTACCTCCTTCACTCCAAAGAAACATTTGGATGGTTTCGCATATAGTTATTGCTCCTTTAGTAGTTGTAGCACCTTGTCAACATGTTGCACATGATCCTCCCAAGACTTGCTATAGATTAATATATCATCAAAAAATAGTAACAAAAATTTTCGAAGGAAGGGATTGAAAATGGAATTCATCAACCCTTGGAATGTGGAAGGTGCATTTGTAAGGCCAAAAGGCATGACCAAAAATTCATAATGGCCTTCATGAGTTTGGAATGCTGTTTTTGGAATATCTTCTTGCTTCATTATAATCTGATGATACCCTAAATGAAGATAAAACTTTGTGAAATAGATTGCTCCATGTAGTTCATCTAACAATTCATCAATGACAGGAATGGGAAACTTATCTTTAATAGTGATATTGTTGAACTCTATATAATCTGGACACATGTGCCAAGAACCATCTTTCTTGAATACCATTACCACTGGTGCAGAGTAAGAACTTTGGCTAGGTCTAATAATGCCAGCCTCTAACATTTCTTCAACCATGCACTCAGTTTCACTCTTCTGGGTATAAGGTTATCTGTATGGCCTGATGTTAGGAGGAACACTGCCAGGAATTAGGTGAATATCATGATCATGATTTCGAGTGGGTGGAATTTCTTTGGGAACATCTTCAAATACTTTGGAATGATTATCAATGATCCCTTGGAGATCTAGAGGAATAGATGGCTTAGATGTTTGAACATCTAGTGAGCATAGTTGTTCAATAACACCTTGATTCCCCTTTATCAATAATTTTGTCATGCCATTAGAGCTTATCACCTTATCGGGTTTCCCTGTGATACCTCTTATCTCAATTTCTTTTCCTTCCAATGAAAATTTCATGAAAAGTTCTTGAAAATTAAAAGCCACTGTTCCTAATGATTGTAACCATTGGATTCCTAGTACAACATCAGCACCATCCATGGGTATAGAAATCATTGGACTATTGATTACATATTCCCCCATAGTAAGATTGTTGTTATTGCATTTTCCTAAGCAATTGATAGTTCCTCCATCTGCAATCATTACTTGAAACTCTGGTGCTGGATATACAAAGCAATTGAGATATTTGGCTAATTTATAGTGAATAAAATTATGAGTACTACTAGAATCAATTAGGACTATTACCTTTTTATTTTTGATATATCCTTCGATCTTGAGGGCTTGAGGAGTGCTAATTCCAGCCAATGCATTACACGATATCATGGGAGTCAACTCTTCAGACGAAATTGATTCTACGTTTTCAACTTGAGATGGTTCTTGTTCATGTTCTCGTTCTTCTTCCTCTTCACAATCTATGTAGAATAATTTCTTCTCACCACACTTATGTCCGTTACTGTACTTGCTGTGACAATTAAAGCATAAACCTTTTTCTTTTCTTTCCTCCAATTGTTGAGGTGTCAACCTTGTAGTTTGAGGTGTTTTAGAAGAAGGAGCATTATTCTCTCTACATATGTTAGGATTGGTCCTTCTAGTATCCATAGCCATATTTTTACTTTCAACATTTCTTGCCACCCTAAATGCATTCTCAAATGATTTGGGTTCCCAAAGGTGAACCTCATGTTGAATGTTATCTCTTAAAGTTCCTATGAATACATCAATCAAGTGCTCATCTAGAATATCTGTTACCTTTATATTCAATCTTTGGAAGTTCTCAATGTGCTCTGTAACTGAACCCTTTTGCTTGAGATTTATCAATTGGCTAAAGAAGGTATTGCTCCTTGAATCCTCATAGTGTGCTATCATTTCTTCCGTGAAAATTGTCCAAGTGATGAGTGATTTACGAGAAAAAATCCATCTATACCATACAAATTGATTGGGTTCTAAATATAAAGAAGCAATTCGTACCTTTTTGTATGTGGAACATTATGTAGATCAAAGAATTGCTCCATCTGAAGTATCCATGTGATAGGGTCCTTGCCATCAAACTTCTGCATATCGATCTTAGGAACGTGGTTGGTCTTCAACCCAAAGTTAGAGTTTCTCCATTCTTGATTCACCTTCCTTCTATCCTCATCATGAATTTCATGGGATACATTTTCACTTTCAGGTGTCCTCTCTATTATGAACTTTTTCAATCCTTCCATGCTCTCTTCTTTTAAACCATCCATCTTAGTATTTATTGTCTCCAACTTAGCTTCCATCTCTTGTAGTTCATCTTTTGTTACTGTCTTCTTTTGTAAATCATTTATGTCCCTATGCATTTCTTCACATTCATCAAGAGTCCAATTAGGATTTTCTGGAGGCTTACTTGGTGTAGAAGTTCCCTTTTTGGGTGGCATGTTGGCCAAGTATCACTTTTGAACCTTGATTTTGAGGTGTTTCTGCTAGAAAATCTTTCTTCTACTGTATCTCCAAAGTTTCAGACCTTATGGGTATGAAAAATTATTTTTTGTAGTTCTCTGATATTTCTTCTCTGCAATGCCACAGGTCTGATCAAAATTGGATGTGCCAAGTGGAATTTATGGTAACTTCCCCACAACTTGCTGATTTTTGTCCTTTCCAGGAGATCTCACTTGTATAGCGTTTCCCGCACAAAAAAAATGATATAAAATTCTGAAACTCATACCAAAAATACTAAAGACTATCCACTATCCAATGAAACTGGTATCACTCAATTTGGATACTATAGGTAGAAGTTATGATTGTTTTACCTGGAACACATTCATGAGACTAGTCAATAGGACTAGTCAGATACCCTATCTTCCATAGGGTGTATCTACAAATTTAAGATGACCCAGAATTTGAAATTTTTACCACAAATACCTTTCTAATTTTTGTGAATAGCCTCCAGAGTTCAGGGTCTGAAACGTTACAATTTTTTTTATAGAAAAAATTACGCAATGAATCAGTTCAGGATGATTCCATTACCCTATCTTGCACAGGCGGTATCTCCGAAATTATAAGGCCTCAAGAGCTAAAATTTTAACCCAATGTACCTTGATCTGTCTAATAAATATCCTCCAAGACATTCCTTCTAAAACATTGTATAAAAAAAGTTATAGTGAAAATTCCAAGGTGTCTCAGATGTAGCAGCGAAACCCCAAGACCTTGAGCTCTGATACCATATGTTAAGAACCAAATATCAATATAGCATAGAAAAACCTTAGAATAAGTACTCAAAACCTTGAAAAAGAGAGAAAATCATATAATAAGCCTCTTCGAGGGGGAAACCTACTTATGCCCACATAAATGTACAATTACAAGATGATTCAAAATGAAAATGTCTCCTTAGTATATATAGGAGACTAGGAGGTATAATTACAACTAATGGACTAAAGCCGACACAAATAAAATAACATTACGAATATAATATGCCCTAATTAAGGGGTAATGAGCCACTATTTAGGGCTTAACACGCATCAACACAAATACATTCTCACGACAACAGATTATTTTATGAGATGGTCTAAAACTTTACCATTAAAAGTGGTCAATACAAATCAGGTAGTGTCATTTATGAACTCCCATATTATCACTTGATTTGGAATTCCTGAATGTATGGTTTTTGACAACGCTTCTTATTTTTATTCCCCATATATGAACGTTTTTTCTCTGGAAAAAGGGATCAAACTAAAGTACTCTACCAACTATTACCCTCAAGGGAACGGTTTGACCGAGTCGACAAATGAAAATTTGATCAAGATCATAAAAAGGACAGTTTCAAAAAACCACAAGAATTGGCACAATGCACTGTACAAAGCACTTTGGGCTGATAGGGTAAATCCAAAAGCCTCCATTGGTAATTCTCCTTTCTTCCTCGTTTACAGAAAATAAGACATTATTCCCCCACATGTCTTTCTTCCTTCTATGCAATTATCGCATAAAGTTCAAGAAGAGGAATGTACTCCTCTAGAAAACCGGACAAATGATTTATTGAAATTAGAAGAGGTAAGAACACAAGCAAAACATAAACTYGACCAACACCAGCAAATTGTGAAGAGGTGGTTTGATACAAGTTCATCCTCTGAAAGGAATTTTAATGTAGGGGATTTGGTCCTAAAATGGGACAAAGCGCACGAGAGTAAAGGAGAACATACCAAGTTCCAAAACCTATGGTTGGGGTCGTTTGTAATGTCTGAAAAATTGGGTCCCAACTCTTTTCGTCTGCATAACTTGGAGGGACAACAAGACACTTTCCCAGTGAATGTCCAGGGTCTCAAGAGATATTTCACTTGATGAATTCAGATCCACCCTTTTGTAAATATTTTTAATTTTCTTTTTTGTTTTTGTTTTTGGTTCTTTTCATTTTGTTTGATTTTGATTTGTTTTCTAGATGATTATTGAAGGTAATCGGATTTTTTGTTCATTAGCAGTAGTTAGTAACAGTCAAGCACATGAAAAGTAAGTGCTAAGCTCAGATCATGTGGAAGTAAGTTTTTTTCCAGCTATTGTTTCTGGTTTCTCATTAAAATCACAGGAAAACACGATTATCCTTAAAAAACTTTTAACGTCGTCCCTGTTTTAATGAGAACAAATCAATGTGCTTCCCCATCCCAAAGATGATTTCTTAACTGAAATCTAATTGTCCAAATTATGATGAAAGTCATAAGAGTAGAAAAATAATTCTTAAATGATCAATCCTTTCATTATCAGACTGTGAGATCTTCAGTATCACCCTGCTCTCTTAATATCATGACGTTTCTGGAAATTTATAAACAAATTTTAGAGAGTTGGAAGCACATTAATGTGTGGGAATTGTGTGCAAACATGTCGGGACACTAAATAGGTCTACTGGCAGCAACTAAATGCACACATGATACCAAGACAACTTTGTCAGGGTACTAAACAGGCCTGCTGGCAGCGAAGCAATGTCGGGTTTCAAATATCCTCAGGTGTTTTTTTTAAATTGATCAGGTGTCAGAATTCTTTTATCATAAATGGATGACTCTTGGATGGGATAAAAGTACTAGAGTGGGTTAAATGACATCCCTACTAAGGCTATGGACGCCTTCTGGAAGCAGTGGCCTTGTCAATGGTATTGGAGTCATCTGTATAAACATCGCTACCCTTGTGATCAACACGAGATACCAGATCACAATTTTTTGATAGAAATGCATCCAATACTATGACTGTGTTACTTTTTCTGAGTTATTGTCGAAATGCTTGATCCGTCTTTAACTATTTCTAAAATTTATTGCTAAGTCATCTGGTCCCTTGATATGAAGTTTTGGTGATATAGAGATAACTGCTTCGCCCAACGTGTCACCATTGTTGGCAGCCAACAACTCTTGTCAAAATTTATCATGAAAAAATGTCATCACCAAGGGATAAATTTTTCTGTAGCTGCCTACTCCTCCTCATAAAATTTTCTATCTTTTGGTTTTGAGGAGATTCATTGGCCTAACTGAGTATAAGAGCTTCGTTTTTAATCTATCATTTGTTTTGTTTAATTTCATGACTGAAAGCATGAAATTATAACAAAATTTGGCTTGAGTAATCATCATATAGTTTATGATTTCTTTTGTTTTGTTTGTAAATGGGATTGTATCTAAAAGGCATCTATACTATTTTTATACAACTAAAATTTTGTAAGCTAATCTTTTTATTTGTTGATCCATTATCAATGATTTATTCACTTTGGGAGATATGACTTACTCATTTCTATGGTTGGTTATATGGTTTTTCACATTTGATATATGCTTGAATGCACAGAACCTTTGGTTAAATGCCAAATATAAATCCTACTCTTACCAGTTGCATCACGATCTAATTACAATGGTACAGAAATGACACACTCATAATTTCACATCACCCTTTTTCCTGCATAACTCTAACTTGCATTCATTATTGGAAGAGGTAAGTGGTGGTGTTGTGGGTTTTTGTTCATTACACAGAATGGTTTACTATCCTGTGCGTCCTCTGGTTCTTACCCACTCAAAACTCAAATTGTCAGTTATCATAGCCTCCCGAGCCCTTAGGTATCAGACCTCTTCTGATTTTGCAGACCTCTTACTGTTGTTTGTGTGTTGGAGAAAACAACCTACCTCTCACTGCCCTTTTTGTGTCTATGTGATAGTACCCATGGCTCCCATGGTAAGAATTGAACCCAATGGTTCACAATCCCTCCTCGCTCATGATGATGCCGCAGGTGATATTGTGGCACAGAGTTGGGACATTTTCATCAAACGGTTTGAGGGTTATAACCTCACTGTTGTCCAGGCTTTCACTTAGTATTTTGATGGCTTCAAGGCTAATATTGGGGATATGCAACTTGAAGTGACTGACGATTCCATAACAAAAGCTACAGGATTATCCTAGGAGGGATAACGATGGTTCAAAAATGCCAAGATCGAACATGTGCCCTGGAATTTTCTCATGGTCTCTAAGAAATCAAGCTGCTGCCCAAAAGGTACACTGATTACTCTCTTCAAACCCCGATGGCACGACCTGCTTCTAATACTTAAAAAATTCATAACTTCTGAAGGTAGATATGGCTTGGTTTTCTTGTACCACATTCACTTGCTGATGATTTTTTTGGGTTTCAAGTTAAATATGCCTTTCTATCTATTTATGAGTCTGCAGAAAATGTCTAAGATTTATCAGAGGTAGAAGTTTAACCCACTGTCAAGCCTTTTCCACCATGGGTTTATTCGAATCCTTGTGTTTTCGCATCTATCCAAGACTAGGGATACTTGGGAAGATTTATTGTTTATAAATAGTTTCACCCTACCCAAGAATGCAATAGAATCACCTCTCCACCTCAATAAAAACCCCAGCCCCAACCCCTGTATATCTAACTCTGATATCAAAAACCTATGTGCTGATCCATAAGAAGACCACGTGACCAGAGATTGAACCTTTGTTGCTACTCAGAACCCATTGGGAAAATATCCACGATGTGATATCATGCCTAGAAAATTGTTAGAAGAGGTTTTAAATGTGTTAAAGGATAGGGTTTCTTCTGTTCCTATTGTTGAGCCTATTCGGGTTGTCCCAAACGAATCGGTTATCAAGAAAAATCGCAGACATAAGGAACATAGTAATTCTGAGTTAAATTTCTCAAACAAAAGACCATGCATGCTTATATCCAGAATTTTAAGAGATCGCCAACGATATCATTTGAGCTTGATCCTAGTGATCGAGGTCAATGATCACTTGTCTGAGGATGAGATTGATGGATTTCTTGTCTAAGAAGATGTAGATGACCAATTTCTGGGAAATGATATAGACAATGATGATATACAGTATGATTTTGTTTCTAATTTCCCACCATTCCTAAAGAATCAAGAAGGATTCTCTGGTATATGACACGATTTGAGGCAATTCACAGAACAGGCCAAAGGACCCTCTGCGAAACAGACTCTACCTCTACCTACCATAGAACCAATTCACTGTGAAAACTATCTTGATTGGGTTGAGATATACTACAAAGATATCCCCTATCTCCAAGCACGGTTAAACCAACTGGTTGCATGAAAATCCTTGCTCGATATGGAAAATGAAGAATTAAAAGCAATCATTCGATCGAATGCTAACAGGGAAAACAAAATGGTTAAACAGTCTGGTAATGTGATTATCAAGAACTCAACGAATTTCAACACTATCATTAATTTAGACTTATCAGATGCTTGTTTCTCTAATCTATGAAACGGTAAAAAGTTGTTTTGATTCTTTTGATTTAATTCTGTTGGAAAAATAAAATAGATAGTTTTTGTTTTGTTTTGTTTTGTTTTTAATTTAAGACTAGCTGCAGAATCGTGATTGAAAGTATTAGTTTGTATTGGTATCTAAAATTCAATTTCGTTTTATCATTTTTCAGGAAAACAACAGTTATGATGCTATTTTCAAGGAGAAGAAATCATGGATTAATGCGCTCCATAGCTTAGTAATTTCTGATTTTTGATAAAAGAATTTCATTTATGTAATTATTTTTTATGAAAGGACTCCTATAGGAGTGTTCCTTTATTATTCTATTTTTGTAAAGCCAACTTATTTTCAGGGATCATCCTCTATCTTGTATGATAAGAGGTTAATAATCCAAAACTTGTTTAAATAGTTGTTTTTGTTTAGTGTTAGAAACAACTTTTTCTAGATTACAATATGGACATATAATTTTTGAGGACATACTCGCAACCTTAATAACTACGGAGAACTAAGCAGTGAGCTACAAGCTTATATATATAAATATATATATATATATATATATATAAGAATCCTGGATTACATTTTGAAAGCATCATGTAATGAATATAAGACTAATGAATGAATAAATGACTACGTTTTATTGAATAGGCTTGGTTAAAACCATGTTAAGGAAAGGCAGTTGTATGCCTCAAATACCCAAGTAGAGTATGCTCCAGGAAGGAAACCCTGATCAAATCAAGATACTCAAGAACCTGACAGAGGAGATGAATGCGAGCTGCTCATTGGAGGGAAGACTGATTGCAGTCGTCAAATCGACTTCACTATCCACTGGAGTTAACAGATCAAACACCAATCATTCGATTATATTGACGGTTGGGGTTCATTGTGGAGCGCGAAGGTGAAATTAATGGACATATTAGTTCACGACCCACAATCAACCAATGTCGTTGATCTTGTTGAGGTGGAGGATCAACGACCACGATTAGAAAGAGTTGAGCAAAAATTTTCTAGATTGGGCCCCGCAATCACTGTGAACCTTCGTTCTGTGAAAAAATATCAATGGTTGGGAATCATTGTGGAGCGCAAAGGTGAAATTAACGGACATGCTAGTTCATGACCTGCAATCAACCAACACCGTTGATCTCGTCAGGGTAGAGAATCAACGACCATGACTAAATTAGTTGGCCAAACACTTTTTAGATTGTGGAGATTGAACTCTCCGATAAAGAGCAAAGATATTGGGATTCCCCAATCGTTGTGAACTGCCGATCTATGAACGATTGGTGGGCGAACCTGCAAGGAACCCATGCGTTAATGTCGCATAAACATCTTACTATTATTGGGTTTCGTGGTTGATTTTAGCACATCGAAGATATGTATCAACCTAAATTCTTGGTCAAACAATTCTGTTTTGGAATTATTATTATTATCTGAAAATCGTGTGGTTAAAATCAATCAAGGGCTAAGATCGACGACTCGTGATCATTGCGGATATTGTATATGCACACGGGTTAATGTCGAGACCTGTACCCATAATTTAAATTCAATATAGTGTATTTTGAGTTTGGGATCCGATCGTAGATCGGACGACCTGTATTCATTGTAGATATCAGAAGGAGAATTAAACCATGAGCTAGTTGAGGTTCCGCAATCCCTTGTAGCCGCTGGATCTAGGGGAAAATGAATCTAAATCGTCGATTTGCAGACTATTCGAAAACACAGGTATTCCAACAGAGGATGAACACCTTCAGTAACCACTCACATAACCATATAAAATATCAACACACCAATGTTTTGACGTGGTAAAACCCCTACGGGGAAACATCCACATCCCCAGCAAATGTGGCCACTTGGAGCAATTTATTAATGCAAAAGAAAAAGATTACAAAGAGATTTTACAAGAGATTTTCTCACACTCGATCATCGACAAATGACCCTCCATGCTCTTTAAATAGATATCATGGAAAAATAGGGTGTTAAGCCACGAATAAATGGTTGTTAATATCGAGGAGAGTATGAACCGTCAGATCACTCTATGTCGGGAACATATCGTGACCGTCAGATTTCCTAACTACAAATGCATACTAATGCATACTAAAGAAACACAATTTTACCTAACGACACATTAGACCAAGTAGATCTTAACTAACTCCTAATTGTATAAATATCCTAACATCCCCCCTTAAGAACAACTTGGGATAGGATTGAAGGATTTACAATGGTGACACAACAGGAGAAGGAAGGAGGAATTAAATCCTATCCCCCCTTAATGGCAACTTCCTGAACTCCTAACATAGATCGAAGTTTGGAAAACTTCGCTTCTGTAAGAGAATTTGTGAAAATGTCTGCAAATTGATCTTCTGTAGGGGAAAAGAGCACTTCAATAACTTGATCATGAATGAGATTTTTGATGAAGTGCATGTGTAGCTC
>JASDQU010103361.1:175367-194432 GCA_032191745.1 Picea mariana | reverse complement strand
CAATCTTAAAAATAGAAAAATCAGTGACTAGAAACCACCTCTAACTAGCCCAATAGGGGCACTAGGCTTAGTAGAGAGTTAGGGTAAAGTTAGGGCCAAATCCTAGGGTTAGTTTAGGAGATATTAAGCATTAGAGGGTTAGTTTTCTACACCCCTAATGGATGTATATTAGATTTGTAATAGTAGAAAGAAGTTGTGGTTGAAAGGGAAAACTTCAATGAGGCAAGGGAGCCAAAGGCTCAAGGAACACTTTTCCAAAGAGACAAATTTAAAACTTGAAAAATTCACATTTACCAAGGCAACAATTTATTTCTCCAATGCAACAAGTAAATGACTAGTTCCTTTAATAATTGGGTTAACGGAGTGAAGCAAAGAAAGAGATAGAGGTACTACCTCCTTGGGGGTGTAAATCCTCTTACTCCCCAAGGCATTATCTCTAGTTAGGGTTTAGGCTAAGAGGGTGTATGCCCTTATACTTCTCTTAGAAAACCCTTGTTAAACCAATAAAATGTAAGCATAAAATAATGGATACTAAGGTGGAGGTGTGTGTCCTTATACTTCCCACCTAGCTCTAGCAAATAAACTTGACTTACATAAAAAATGATAATACAATGTAAAAAAAATGTCTTACCAATTCAAGGAAAAAGCTAAGACAAACCACCACAATATCAAGAGAATATCCTTCCAAGGCTAGCACATCACTTCCATCAACCAATAACCAAAGAGATAGCCATAAACAAGAGCATAAGAGAAAGAACTAGCCAAAGATAGTGAAAGTTTCAGTCCAATACTTCTCACAAGGGGAGAGTTATGTTATGAAATGAGATCTTATGATTTCTATTTTACAAAATGTCTCCAAAATAGTTTGTCCAGATAATTTTAGGGTAAACCACAAGACTAGGGGTCAACAACCCTGATATTCCCCCTTTACACAAATACTATTAAAAAATTCACTTAAAATTTACTTTTACACAAAAATAAACCCTAACTTAAGGTGACGTCACCCCTTTAGGGGACATTTTGACACTAGGAGCAAGTCGTTGGTGTTGGAGGAGTGCAGTTAGGATTCCAAAAACCACATGTCAATCATCCAAGCCATTTATCCATGGTCAAAGCCTCATTTTCCTCAAAATTTCCTTGTGTCAATGAATGATAATCTCACCACCAAACCCTAGCCCTCCTAGATGATGTCTGCCTCCAAAGTTGACGTTTTTCTTTTCCTAGGAAAAACATTTTGCATGTGAGGGCTATGTTATGTTGTACAAAATGTCTTCTAGGCCTTCGACGGTATGTCTCTCTCATCTGGCATGCAGGATATTGGCATCCACCTGTGAGATTCAAGCCACATGGAAGCCCAAGCTAGGCTTGTTCCTCCAAAAATTTCCACCAACTAGGTCCTACAAAGACAAATAAGAACACCCTATAAGGATCTCAAGTCAAAATATCATGATAAGTAAATCAATTCAATAAATGAGCCACCTAAGAATGTGCATCAAAGATTACCATGTCAAACAATTAAGCTCTCAAAGATGTTATGCGACTTTCCAAGATTGGATATGGGAGGGTTGACGAGGTGTCCTATTGGGTAGATCTTTCCCTAGGTCAAGGAGTGTTTCCAAGAGATCCCTCTCTAAGCCATGTAAAATGGATGAAGTGGTTAAAGATAAAGACTCAATGGGCATGGGGTTCATGAGATATAGGGGGTTGTAGTGTCTCATTCATGGGTTCTTTTGTAGAGGGTGTGTGGTACCTTCGTTTGCAATGTAATTTTTTCCAAGTCCATCATTTTTCCATTATTTGTTTCTTTCATGTTTTAAGGATGATTTGAAGGCCATTGTCCTGGCATGGTGTCCAGATAATGACAATTTCACTCACAAATACTTTTGTGGAAATGCAAAGGTTGGCTCATGATCAGACCTTGTTTCTCTTAGTTGTACAACTGAGAGCAACTACTATGGCTTGGTTGCCAGATGATGGTAGTTTCATACTGCTAGATATCCATGATCATGATAGGCTAGATCGTGATGAGACCTCCCATCCTCCAACCAACCCCCTAAGCATTATTTTACTCTTGTGGGTACCCCTTTTCTTACAGATAAGTGTTTCATTGTTTTCTTGGGGGATCCCTAGGTGAAGCATCTGGAAGGTTTATACATAGGATTTTAAATTTTACCCAACAACAATCCCTCTGGGCCTTCAACCCCTTCTTCCTATAGAATGAGAGACAACCCCTTCTTGGGTTAATACACCCTAAAATCCCAAGAGATAAGAAAACAAGGGGTTTAAGTGATGAAAAGTGGTAAGTGTGGTCGGTAATAGTACAATGGATCTTCAAGGGAGTTCCTAGTAGAAAACCTATTCCCAAGAAAGACCACTTACTAGGGAACAATGTCAACCACCAAGGTGAAATAGGGAAAAAGGCATAATGTCCAAGGATATGTCATGAAATCTAAAGGAGTCTAAGATACAATGTACTCAAATGCCTCAAATATTGAAATGACACTTACCATAATACCTAAATTGTACCTCATGGAGCAAGGCCTAGTGCCTCTTGGAAGCCAACTGGTGTGGTGGATTCCATCTGAAAATATACAACCTTTGTGGTTGTGAGAAGGGTCTCCGTCTGTGCAGGTGGATACTGTTGGTCATGTAGTCTCTTGACACTCCATATCTGCAACCCGAGGGCCTTGACACATGATCTCCTTAGTTATCCCACAAAATTGGAATAACATTGCCTATGGAACCTACGACCTCGAAAATTACAATGACTAAAACTGTTTCTCAAAGCCTCAAAATAGCTCTACAAATTAATGACTTCAAAAACCCAAAACATTCCTAGAAATTCGACTTCTTTTAGTTCTTTTACCTTCCTTTAATTTGATCCGTTGATCTTGAATTGGAAGAAATCGTTGATCCGCTCTCCATCGACGATCAAATGTTTCTTATTGAAAACCCAACTTTCCCATCGATCTCCCCGACGCCCAAGCATCAACCATCGACCATCAGTCATTTTGTCTTTATAAACCAAAATTGCTCGTGAATCTCCCTGACGCACGATCATTGATCGTCAACCATTGGAGATTTCTATTGAAAAAACAAAACTTCTTGCGAATCTCCCCTATGCCTGATCATCAACTATCGACCATCTCTTTGCTGACATGGAAACTTTGTTGTTGTGGAATGACATGTAGATAATGACGTGGCATGACACGTCATCCCAAGACATCAACTTGGCTAACATAGCATGACATGTGGATGATGATGTGGTATGACTCGTAGATGATGATGTCATCACATTCTTTTCTTTCATTGATGATCGACCACTTCTCTTGGAAGAATTAAAACACTCTACTAAATCTGTCAATCCCCGATCATCGACCATCAACAATCAATAATTTTTCTTGAACAAGTGAAAAACTCTTGTCAAATTCTATCGATCCTCAATTTTCGACCATCGACACTTGGTGATCCCCTTTGGACACATGAAATCTTTTCCAAATTCTATCAATCCATGATCATCAACCATCGATGAACCCCTTTGGACAGATGAAACCTTCACCAAATTATGTTGATCCCCAACCGTCGACCATTAACGAATTTTGTTGGCAAGTTTGACACTTAGAAATTTTGACCAAATTCCCCAACAAATCTAGGTCGTTGATCTCCCATTCCAATCTCACCGATCCTGCCATTGACCATTGACAAATTATGTTGGCAAACTTTAACACTTAGGGATTTTTTATCAAATCCCAAGTCAATCTGAGCTGTTGATCTCCTAGCCAAGATGATATTGATTGTGGATCAACTCCAACTCTCAAACAACCAAAACTAATCTAGATAGTCGATGTTCTTCAACTTCCCAACTGATGAAAATGAATCTCAGTCGTCGATTTGTTGAACCTTCCAAACAACCAAAACTTTATAAATTTTTAAATTTATCAAAATGAATATGGGTTGTTGATCACGACATCAAACATGATCTCAATCGTCGATTTACTGGACTCTATCTAGTGCTATAGTTCGCCCATTAAAACTCAAATTTCAACTTTCAAGGTCAAACTAAACTCTGCAACTTTGTAGATTTACACCATTAAGTCTCTCTTAGACAGTCCCAAGTCTTTTTAAACTTGAACTTTTCTCACGAATTTAGGTATTTCACTCTCAATTCTCCGCTTTCCCCAAATTTGGAGAGACCGAAATCTATAACAACGAATTTCACGAATACTCTCTAGTTCTTGGCCTATACAATCCCTCTGATACCACTCTGTAACGTACAAAGAACCCAACTAAACAACATTACGTGCAAAATACACATTAAAACATAATATTTTTGCTTATTAATTCTTGTAGCTTACTAGTTACAGATCACACATAGATTTAACCATTTCACTGATACCATAGTTCTAAATGCATCTAACAACATATATTAAAACATGAATGCAACTTTCCAAACAAACAACAATCACACAACATTCATATTAAAAAACTAAAAGGTGAGAGCAATTTCCACTTAAGCCCCAACCCCACATCTAGAAAAAAAAAGGCTCCCAAAGTCTATGTGTGCCATTCTTATAGAAATGTAGTGTTCGAGAGCGTTTCAGCCTCATGGTAACTTGCAAGCCATCATTGCCTCTTTGATGATACTACTTTACCTAAACATTTACCCATGGTTTTTATCGAAGTTTGAAGCCAACATTACATATCAATAAATGAATTTCCCAATCCAATTATAAGATTAAATGGCATTTTAGTCGGCCTGAGTTTGAATTCAATATTTTTTAATAGTCGGCGCTGCTCAACCTTAAATAAATTCTATTATTTTGTTGGGTCACTAACTATTTATTTACGTAGCGCATAAATTTCTACAACTATACTTGCACCAAACAAAGAAGGGTGAGCGAGACAACGCGACGCCAGTGTGAAAGGGTTTTATATACATAGCTCTCGGTTCTGCTCAGCGCATTTCGTTTTTATTTTTTAATTATATTAACATGGCAAAAAATAGGAGGAAAGTAATTTCGGGCAAAAGAATTTTCAGGGAGACGAAAGAAGATGAAAATATAATTTCTGAGTGCACTAAAGACACAGAGAAGCTTGAAGATATTGAGAAGGTCACAGAACATCTTGCAAACAAAGATAGGAAGTACGAGGCCGCCGTTTCTAAACCTTTAGAAGTTTTGCAGGAAGCTGAGGAAAGAATCAAAATAGATATTTCTGAGAAAGAAGAGTACTTCAGAGCAGTGGTCTCTGCTAAAAATAATCTAGAAGAAGAAGTTTTGAAATTGAATGAAGAAATTCAGGCGATATTCGCAGAATTCCAGGCAGCAAGGAAGGCTTGGAACTTGGAAAAGGATGAGCTGTTATCGCAAATTGTAGCAGCAAGAAAGGAGAGCGAAGAGATGTCTATTCAAAACAAGAGGGTTTTACTTCAATATAAAACAGAAAAAGTTGAGTTGGAATCTGGTTTGAATGAATCCAAGGCAAGTTGTCAAGAAGTATTTCAGAAAATGGTAGAAAACAGACAACAATGGGATTCTGAAAAGGGAAATTTGGAAAGCAATGTTGCAGAGATGCGAAGAAAGCTTGAGACGATGGCTACTGAAGGGGGATTACTAGGTTATCAAAACAGAGAGCTAAGCACTGAAGTAGAGTCGTTGAAGGCCCAATTAAATGAAACTAATGCTACATCAGCTCAATTGGGAGATCAAGTTTCATCAGTTGCAGCTGCTAAAACTTTTCTTGAGAAAGAAAAGAATTCTTTACAGACTGAAATGGACAGAAGAACATTTGTTTCGAAAGAAAAACAAGAAAGCCTCAAAAGAAAGGTAAGGGAGTTGGAAACAGGCTTGGATTCTGTCAAGAAGGATCTAGATACCTCCACGGCAACAATAATGGAGAAAGAAAGAGATGTTGTTGATTTACGATATAAGCTCTCAGAGATTGCAGAAACGAAAAAGCTCTTAGAGGAGAAAAATAGAGCATCATTGAGAGATGTAAAGAAACGTACAGTAGTTTTAGAAGAAGAAAATGCCCGTCTTCAACTAAAAATAAGAGAGCTGGAGAGTAGTTCGCAATCTCTCAACATGGATCTTGAATCAAAAAATGTTCAGCTCCAAGAAGAAAATTCCCGTCTTCAACAAAAAATAAGGGAGCAGGAGACGAGTTTACATTTTCTCAACACGAGTCTTGAATCAAAAGATGTTGAGCTCCAAGATTTGAGGTCACGGCGTCCACATTTTCCACCGAAGTGGAAACAGAAGCCAGCACCACAAAGCCAGAAGTGGAAATCTTATTTAGTTAGAAGTGTTAGAAGTTTCATACTTTTAATTGTTAATCCCAACATACAATGATTTTTTACTTTAATTTATTATGGAATGTTAATTTCCATTTTACTTATATCATTATATATATATATATATATATATATATATATATATATATATATATATATATATATTTTACATGAACCCTCAATGTGCTCATGTTCAAATAGTCATGAAAGAACCTTTTGAAGCCAGGATCTTTTATTTGGAACTTTGAGGTCAACTCCCTCTTATACTTGTCAATGAGCCTTGTTGATGTAATCATTTTTGGCATGCACCCAGTTGATGTATTCTTCTCCTCACATGCACTTCTGATCAATATAGATTGCTCTAACTTGGAGCAGACATGTGATAGCACCTTGATTCTTTAAGGCTGCACCTGGGCCATTCATCACTAGCCAAGTCAGCATGGCTAATACTCTGAGTGAATGTATCATCATCCTCAACCAAGTCAGCATGACCACTCTGGGAGGATGTCTACCCAATGCTAATAGTTGGAGAACATCAACATCTTGGGCCATTCTCCTCATCCAAGTCAACATGGCCACTTTGGGAGAATGTCTTCCCGATGTTGTCATCTGAAGAAACACCAACATCTCCCTCTTATACCTAATTCCTTGTAGAAATCACTAAAGTCTCTGGAAATGTACTTCAATCCTTAAGGCGACCACGCCTTGTAATTAGGAAAATCATGACCAAAGGGGATGTGGTTTCTTTGTGTGCATAGGCTTCTCACGACCATCACTGTATAATTGCAAAAATGTAATAGAATAAATCTGAAGTAGATCTATTAGGTATGTCACTCAACTCTCGATGCTTTGGCAAGTGCAAGCTGCGATACCATGCTGATTTTTTTTATTTTCATATCTGTTAGTTATTTCCTTATGAATTGAAAACAAAACTTTATCATGCCACATGTATCATAGAACAACTACACACTGAAAATCTCAACTTGACTTCATGAACTTATTGATTGGTTGTTGTAAGTAAATATATTATATATAAGATGATCTATTACATTTGAGGGCCTCGATATATATACTTGGGTGAAGTGTCCCTTCACTTAATGGACATTTCTTTTCAATGTTGATTTATTATTAATTATATGATAATCATTATTATAATATAATATTTATACATTATATTATAAATATATTATTTATATATTATATTTTATGTTGATGATTATTAACTCACATCTGGAAGAATGTCTACCCAATGTTGCTAACTAGAGAAACACCAACAGTATATTCATATTTTTATGTAAAGGTAACTTGATAGATATGTAATTGATAGAGTCAAAAAGACACTTATAAAAACGCAATAGGGAGAGAGTTAAAGTCGGGAAGGAGAGGTCCCAAAATTGGTCCCATTGCAAGTAATGGTTCTTTTTAATGAAATCCTTCTTCTCCAATTCTCTCTCTCTTTCTCATATTTTTGTGGTGTATTTAGTTCATAGATTTTTGTCAATGTTATTGCGATTTATTTTATGGCAGATTTGTATGTTTTCTCTTCTCCTCTCTCGACATTCAATCCTTCTAGATCTTATCCCTCAAGATATGGATCAATGGTATAAGAGAGGTCTTCTCTTCATTTGTTTCTATGTGCATGTCCCCAATGAGATCAGGGTATAAGGAGTTGGGACTCGAACTATTTGAGCCTTTTCAAGACCGTCCTTGCGGACCCCGACAACCTCCCATGGCAGAAGAAAAGAGAGATGATGGAGAAGGAGATCCTTTTAAACTATTGCTTGAGGAAGCCCTTGCGTGACAAAGGAACGAGATGATGGATAATTTTTTCTAGATCCTTTGACGACTACCAACAACCGACACATATTCATCAATTGAATCCTTTGGAGGCATCGCCCCCTTCAAGATACAAGTTATTTTTGGTATTCCTGTATTTGAAGGTCAAATGGATGTAGATGCTCTAGATAAATGGTTGAATCTGCTCAAAGGGTATTTTTTTGTCCAATAGATAAAGATCACCTTTGCGCTCCTTAAGGTTGTCCCCCATGTCAAGTATTGGTGGGATACATACTATTAGCAAAAGGCCACAGAGGAATCCACACTGTTTACAGTCATACCCACTTGGGGTTCTTTCAGGGATGTTATTAAGGAACAATATTGCCATATTGGAAGCTACGATGACTAGTATACAAAATGGACCACGTTGTAGCAGAAAAGAGACCAAACAATGCGAGAGTTCACAAATGTATTCCATACCTTGCGCATCAACATGGGTATCAAAGACTCTAAACGACACCTAGTGCTCAAGTACTACTGCATTCTACATCATTACATCCAAACATAAATGGAGTTTCTGGACATCTCGTCACTGGGCGCGGCTTATAGATATGTTGTCAAAATCAAGAAAAAATTTAAACAAAAGAAGCGAGAGTTTGGATCTGTGAATTACTCATAGTAGAAGCATGGAAAAGGCAGCCCAAATCCGTAGAACAAAGAAAAGAGCAAGGATAGACCACCATAGGAAAACCGGTCCAAGCCTCCAACAAAGAAGGGTAATGGGAAGACAAATAAAGACACTGGAAAGTGGTGCAAATTCCATAAATGTCTCTGGAATAACATCGATGAATGTTGCCCAAATCAGTTGTTTGTGGCTGAGATAAAAGACTCGAAGTCAGATGTGGGTTTTGACTCGGAATCAAAACCAGACAAGGGGAAGCATATCATTGATGCGGAACCTAGTGCCACCATCGCTACCACCAAGGTCTAACCAAGTGAACCTGAAGAACCGGAGGAAGGTGAGCACCTTTTCCACTCACATATGTGGGTGAAAGGTGCTCTGCTACACTTCATTGTCCATAGCAGAAGTCAAAAGAACCTCATCTCAACATAGGTCACTAAGTGGTTGGACCCGCCGACAACACTAGATCCATAGTCTTACACCTTCGGGTGGCTCCTCCAAGGGAGATATCTTCACATCAACCAACATGATGAGGTATTGTGTGATATTTCCCCCTTTGAAGTTTGCAATGTTATTTTAGGCCAACCTTACTTATGGAAACACCATGTTGTATATGAGTCTAAAACTCACATGGTTATTATTACTTTGGATAGAGAATTGTATAGGATACCAGAGAATTGTTGATGTTTCTTCTCGATGTTGTCATCTGAAGAAACATCAACACCTCCCTCTCGATACCTACTTCCTTGTATAAATCACTTAAGACTGCGGAAATGTACTTCAATCCTTAAGGCGACCACACCTTGTAATTATGAAAATCATGACCAAAGGGGATGTGGTCGCTTTGTGTGCACAGGTTTCTCACGACCATGACCGTACATTTGCAAAAAAATAATAAAATAAATATGAAACAGATCTATCAGATATGGCACTCAACTCTCGATGCTATGACAAGTGCAAGCTCTGATACCATGCTGAATTTTCTGATTTTCATATCTGATAGTTATTTCCTTGTGATTTCAAAACAAAAGTTCATCATGCCACGGGTATCACAGAACAACTACACACTAAAAATCTCAACTTGATTTGGTGAACTTATTGATTGGTTGGTGTAAGTAAATATGCTATATATAATATGATCTATTAAATTTGAGGGCCTCGATATATACTTGAGTGAAGTGCCCCTTCACTTAATGAAAATGTATTTTCATTATTGATTTATTATTAATTATATATTATATTATAATAATTATTATAATATAATATTTATACATTATATTATAAATATATTATTTATATATTATATTTTATGTTGATGATTATTAACTCACAGAAGAATGTCTACTTGATGTTGCTAACTAGAGAAACATCAACAATATATTCATATTTTTATGTAAAAGGGAACTTGATAGACATGTAATTGACAAAGTCAAACCTAGTCAAAATTGACTTCATAAAAAAGACACCTTATAAAAATGCAATAGGGAGAGAGTGAAAGTTGGGAAGGTGAGGTCCCAACATTGGTCTCATTGCATGTAATGGTTCTTCTTAATGCAATCCTTCTTCTCCAATTATTTCTCTTTCTCATATTTTTGTTGTGTATTTAGTTCATGGATTTTCGTCATTGTTATTGTGATTAATTTTATGGCAGATTTGTATGTTTTCTCTTCTCCTCTCTCGACATTCAGTCCTTCTGGATATTATCCCTCAAGATATGAATTGGTGGTATTAGAGAGGTATTCTCTTTATCTGTTTCTTTATGCATGTCCCCAACGAGGTCATGGTATAAGGAGTTGGGACATGAACTATTTGAGCCTTTGCAAGATCATCCTTGTGAACCCCGACATTCTCCCGTGGTGGAAGAAAAGAGAGATGATGGAGTAGGATATCCTATTAAACTGTTGCTTGAGGAAGCCCTCGCACAACAAAGGAATGAGATGATGGATAATTTTTCCTAGATCCTTCGACGACTACCAACAACCGACACATATTCATCAAGCGACTACTTTGGAGGTGCCTCCTCCTTGAAGGTACCGGTTAGTTTTGATATTCATGTATTTGAAGGTCAAATAGATGTAGATGATATAGATAAATGGTTGAATCTACTGAAAGGGTATTTTTCTGCCCATAATTTTTCTGATAGAGAAAAGATCACCTTTGCACTTGTTAAGGTTGTCCCCCATGTCAAGGATTGGTGGGATACTTATTGTTAGCAAAAGGCCACAAAAGAATCCACATTGTTTGTAGTTGTACACACTTGGGGTTCTTTCAGGGATGCTATTAAGGAACAATATTACCATATTGGAAGCTACGATGACTAGTATACAAAATGGACCACGTTGTAGCAGGAAAGGGACCAAATAGTGCCATAGTTCATAAATGCATTCCATACCTTTCCCACCAAGATGGGTATCAAAGACTCTAAATGACACCTATTTCTCAAGTACCGTGGCAGTATACATCAATACATCCATTCATAAATGGATTTTCTGGACATCTCATCACTGGGCACGACTTATAAATATGTCGTCAAAATCAAGTAGAAATTTAAAGAGAAGAAGTAGGAGTTTGGATATGTGAATTCATCATAGTAGAAGCATGGCAAAGGCAGCCCCAACCCATAGAACAAATAAAAGAGAAATGATAGACCACCGTAGGACAACCAGTCCAAGCCTCCAACAAAGACGGGTAATGGGAAGACAAATAAAGACACTGGAAAATGGTGTGAATTCCATAAAAGTCCCTGGAATAACACCGATGAATGTTGCTTGAAGCATTTGTCGGTGGCCGAGATGAAAGCCTCGAAGTTAGTTGTTGGTGTTTACATGCATTGCCTCTTCATAACTTTTTGGTTCACCAGAATCAGTCAAGAAGAAATAATACAACGATGGAGAGTATTTCTTAGGGGGTCTACTTAACCTTGTAGTTCTTCTAACAACACTTGTAGGAGTTTGAGGTACCTACTTCTCCTGTTGTTGTACATTTTGATTTTCTAGTACCTTTTGTTGGAATACTGAGAGGGGGGGGGGGTGAATCAATATGGGAAATTTTACCACTTTTAACCACAATATATAAACTTCAACTTTATTAGCAGTATATCATCAATGTATCATCTATGATTTCATTCAATATATCATAATCATATAAACATAAGAAACATCACATCAAAAGCATCACATCAAATACATAGTACACCAGAGTTTATGTGGAAACCCAAATGGGAGAAAACCAGATAATGTTTTATTATATATTGTCAAGAATACATTCATTAGAACAACCAACTTCCCAATTCTCCAAATGAAACTGGAAGGAGGATACAACCCACTATTTGCAGGCTCCAATCTGAAGGAAGATACAACTCCTTGAATCCTCAGGCTCCAATGATGCAGGAGAATCATTAGAATAATTAATGAGGCATTGTGGAAGATGACTCAACATACAACTCACTACGCATAGAAGCATTTTGAATTCCAAAGAAAGCACTGCATTTATTTTGCATCATGTTGTATTTAAGTTCTTTTGAGATTAGAATATTAAAACCATTGTATATGTCAGGATTGTTGTAAAATCATCTTTAATGACTATAGGTTGTACATATTTTGAACATAAAATCATATCTAAACTTGTAAATATGAATTTACTGTGATAATATTAGTGATAGGAATGCATTTAATAAGATGTGAAAGCACTAGAGTGATTTGGAGGAGAAGGATCAAGAAGCCAAGTATGTATAAATCAATGTAATATATGATGTAAGTAAGTTTTTTGGGAAAGAGGAGAAGAAAAATTTTTAGTAGAAGAGAGTTCGTTCAGAAGAAGAAGAAAAACACTTTCAGGTCCCGAGAAGAGACTATAAACCTGGTTTTTTTTGTAACTAAATAGAAATTTTGTTCTCTGCATATATTGCATATGTGTATGTCTCAGGTGCTTTATGTATGAAATTATGATTTTGTTTTAAGTTTCAATTGTTTCTCCTCTAGTAGTCATAGTGCCAACATAAGGTGTGTGGAGGCTAAACCTTCTACGGGTTCAAAGCTCAGGAGAGATAGTGCAAAGTGTGCATAATGCCAATGCAGGGTGTCTGGAGGTCGAACCTTCTACGGGTTCAAAGCTGACGAAAGATAGTGAAAAGTGTGTACAGTTCCAATGCAAGGTGTGCAGAGGTTGAAACTTCTACGGGTTCAAAGCTCAGGAGGGTTAGAACCTAGTGCAAGGAGTGTGACCATACTTCATTTGAAGTATTTTTTAAGCTCAGGAGCGAAGTTGTTGGCATAGGGGAAGACCCAGGGTTCAATGCTTCAACAACGCACCAACAAAACCCTAACTACCAGCCCTTTTGGCAAAACTTGTGACGTAGATGAAGTCTCACCTGAGGTGGAGGCAGGGGGGTTGCAGGACTCAAGTGTCTACAACCTAGATGGGACACCGATTTGTGATCACAATACTCACAATACATAACAGAGAACTTAGCAATTAATATTCATTTGTATCTAACCCTTATTCAGATCGCAGGTTAAAACCCTAATTACAGAGTAGCGTAGTAACAACCAAGATTCAACACATCTAACCGTTCAACACCTAGCGTCAGAGAAGATCTAGTATTCATTCACATCATAAAGTACTAAGCATTCATAGATCTAACTATCATACATCAGGAACAATGCCCTAAGAAAATAGATACATAAATAACAAGATCAACATAGAAGAAAGCACATTAACACAAGATATACGTGGTTCACCCCAGTGTGGAGATACGTCCACCAACTCTTCTTCTTCTTTATTAGTTTGCTTCAATATTATTACAGGCACAAATCCACAAAGAAACTCTGCATACGATAGAAGATATGCATGCACCTCGCTAGATCCTTCTTCCCCGAGTTAGGTCCAGGCACAAATCCTTTACACAGTCTGTGCACAAAGCACTTACCAAACACTTGCACTTAGCTCTGTAAGTCTTAACACATATTCTTGCACATAGATAACATTAGAACTAATCCATCATCCTACTAGGTCTACTTAATACATCGCCTAGATACATATTTATACATTACAAAAAGGGCCTAAACATGGGTAAGACCCATGGGCCGACATCCCATACCTGTTACATAAACCCTAAAGGCTCAAAATGCCCGCAAAAAGGACGAGATCTCGTGATCTCCACTTCGTTTGGGAGCTCCATCTTCGACCAGCCTGTCAAAGTCCCAAAAATGGTCAAACATGACCAATGTTTCCACAAAACTTGGTTGAGGGCCAACATGCCCCCAACACTCACCTGTGACTCATCCCGAGTCACTCTGATCTGGGAAAATTTGCATCGAAGGCCTCGAGATTAGCTCAAGCTTCCTCAACTTTCTGCTTCGCCAAAGACTCCTGCTCAGTGAACTCCTGAATGACTTGCTCGGTGATAGGCCCTTCCAAGCGATGTTCCACTGTGGCGACCACCTGATCCAACTGCGATCCTTGTCCCTCAATCTCTTCAAAGAGGGTCCAGGCTTCGTCATGCACCGGATGGATTTGTTGTGTCACCTCCATCATTCTTCTTTGAATGGCAGTGACCTGCTACTGAACTATGCATTGCTAATGTGATCTCTTCATCTTCTCTATCGTTGTAAGTAGCTTCAGTTGCACTTGCACTGTTGATGCCTGTTGCTTCACTTCCTGGAGTTTTTCTTCCAATGTTCTCAGTTCTGGGTCCTTTGCAAGGCGCTCATATGTCTGCGCACTTCGGGCACTCAATTGCATACATTCTAAAGAAAACACCTTGATTCTTTTGACTGCACTCCTAGCAATTTCTTCCCACTGATCTCGCACTTCCTGTGGAGTGCTCGACACTGCTTGTAGTTATGACTCTGCTACTCTTGATTGAAGCTTCTAAATGGCCTCAGCGAGCTTCCCCACTTGGCTCTGAGCTATCTCCTCTTCCATCTAGGCCAAGCCTAACACAGAGCGAAGTGCTCTAGTGAATTCCTCTCTAACCCCTATCTGCTCTGCGAGAAGCTGGTATTTTTCTCTCTGGATCTGCTCTCTGTCCTATTCAAACTTTTCTCTAAGGTCATATTTCTCTTGCTGTGCAATCTAAAGTTTCTCTAGGGATTTATCCCTTGCTTGCTTCAAGGCCTCTTTGGCTTGTTTTTTTTCTTCATGTACTCGATGAAGGCGAGCCTCTATAGCATCTTCTATCCTTCGTTGTTGGGTGGGCTCATCCCCCAATTATATACCTTCTGATGACGATGGCACAGTAGACACTGCGCGGATCGAATAAAGGGTTTGTTGTAGCCCCTTCAACTCCTCCTTGATTTTTTCATACATTGTCTCCTTCTTTTTGTTCGTTTTGCTGCAAAATATCCTTCGAAGCATCTGATACAACTGCGATGATGAGGTCAATATCATCCACTGTGAGCAAATCTTGTGACTGAGGCTTATTGTCTTTTGACTTCTTCCACGTTGAGGGTTTCTTTGGAGAAAAATTCCTTTTCTTTGACTTCTCGACCTCTGTAAGGGAATCTTTCGGCGATGTCACTTCACCTTTTTCCTTCTTGTCTTCTTCCCCTTCCTCTTCTTGGTTTACTTCGTCACCTCTTCCTCCTCCGATTGAATCAGATGCAGCTTCCTTCGATGCGTTTTTTATGTCCTACACCTCTTCCTTCTTCTTCTTCTTCTTCTTATCGTTGCTTACTCCATCATACTCTTCTCAGGTGACCAAAGGACTTCTGATGATATCGAGCTCGGAGAGATCTGTCTGCTCGACTGGTGCAAGGAATTCCGCAGGCCATTCCTTGGTTATCTCCTCCATATCTTCCTCATTCAATTTGTGATAAGACTATAGTTCCTCCTTTCTTTCGTCCTTGTGCGCAGTGATATATATGAAGTGGTGGTCTGCACGGAACTTCGCTAGTGGCCGGTAAGTATGCAAGGTGTTCGAAGTCATTTGGGGGAATGACTCAATGGATCGCGTGAGATGTAGGTAGTAAGTATGAAACACCACATTTGACTGCCATTGCTTCTCCATGTCGCTCATATACCACAAGGTGGTGAACCTCATGGCCAATGGTTAATATGGCTCAACTTCTGGGAATGTCACTCCCTCTGGCATCTCCCAAGCGAAAAATGTAATAAGAATCAACAGCCAACTGAAGTTGAATTCATAACCTTGGTCCTATGCTTCACGACAGTCCTTGTCAAACTCATTGACGAGGTAGATTGCCCAATTCATCTGCATCCCCTCAATGCACTTCCTTGCAAGGTTGGGGAGGAACCCCATGACTTGCATTGGTCTGTTCTTCCTAATGCGCTTACCAGCAATCAATTGACAATCTAGGCATACTGCACCATCTTGGATGGAGGCTACCTTTTATCCTTGCTTCCCCTTCTACACATCGTCGTAGGTTTCCTTTATATGTTGCGCCAGGGTGCAATTTGCAGCCTTCCCTGGATAGAATTTTTTAGGGTCTGGTCCCTGCATGCTCAATCCAATGATCATGTGGATCAACACCGAATCCATAGTCACGTGCCTTTCTAACCATAGATAGCCTCCATGGTAGCACAATCAGAGGGTTTTAACACACACATTAACCTCCTGATGTCTGTTGAAGTGGGGTATCTTCATCAAGTTAAGGATGGTGGACCTTGTGATCTCCTTAATCCATGGCTGGGGAACGATCTTCGGCTTCTTCCTAGTCATCTTTGTCAAGTACCTATGCGGTGCAAGCAGCACATAATTCTTCGAATATCCTAGGTTGAAATGGTTGGTCTTAAGATCAGGGATCAATCCCAACTGTGGTCCTACTATGTGTATCACTTTCGGAAGGTACGAAGTGATGAGTGCGTACTCAAAATCTCTCAAGAAGTTGTCACGAATAACCGTGCCAGCCACAGATGGGATGTAGTTGGGCAAGAAAATAGGTAGGTGATCAAATATCTCGGGTAGGTGACCGAACACTCAAGGTAATCAAATGGGTGGCGAGGTATCAAAAGCACAATGCAATAGAAAACAATTCTATATTATCTCGGATAATCACAATTTGCAAAAGTGTCCCCGGTGTGTTATTCGACGGATTAAATAAACAATGTCGTAACAGATCCCTCCAATGGGTCGAAATTCCTCAATCAATACGATTCGATCTGTTATGGCGTGGTCCCAATGGTCCAACGACGATCTTTCCATAAATAACTGCATTTCTATCCATTCGAGAGTGTTGTTCTAATGGTCGGGACGCTTCCAACGGTCATATAGCTTCGTTGTGGAAAAGTGCCAGTCTGCGTTGGTCTGCTATTCCGACAAGGTTCAAGTTCTGCAAGCCTTCCTTCTGCGAAGTCCTCTTTGGAACCTCCTGCATTTTTTCTAACTTTGCCTTCTTATTACTGAGCTTTCTTTCCTTCTGTCATGTGATCTACGTCTCTGGATTACTCTTTCCATTTTTATTCTTATCTTCTCTTAGCATAGTAACTTTGCACTATTGAGGGTATTTTACAAGGTTCGAGGGTAATACTTCTTCTCTTACTATTTCTGGGGTAGGTTCTCTTATCTCCTGCATCGATAGGTTCTTTAAGCCTTCTTGTGTTCTTTCAACCTTGACAGCTAATTCTATGGCCCTCAGTTGCTTCGACTTGTCCTCTTGTTCTTCTCTTAGTCGTTCTATTTTCTTGGCTATGAAGTCCCTTAATTCTTGTTTTTTATGTTCTATGGCTTCTTCTTCTTCTTTCCTTTAGATCTGGTCTTTCTCAATCCAAGGTTTACCTAACATAAGTGCAAAAGGAGAGATGTTCTCAACAAACTTAATGACCTCAAATTCTTCTTCAGTCGATGCTCCATTGGCTATCATAGGTACATGAGTAAGTCTTTCACATAGGGTTATCATCTTTCCTTTAAACAATCCTATCCCTCCTAATGAAGGAATCATAGCATGATTTCCCAAAATTTCCCAAGTACTTTTTGACATAGTATTCACTTGTGTTTCCTCATCCAGAACACAGTCTATATCGAAGTCTCCTATTCTTGTTTATATACACTATTTTTCTTTTAAGATCTCTGGTAAATTGATGTCTCTATGATCATTCAATGTTTCTTTCATATGCAATAATATAGTCTCTGATTCTTTCTGGTTCTCTAGCATATTCTTAGTTTCATAACCTTCTTCATAGTTTTCTTGTCTCATGTTCATCTTTTCAAATTTAGCAATCATTCTAGGGAAATCCAAAACTTCATGACCAAAAAATTTACAACAAAGACAAATAGGACCTCTACTAGGGCATTCCTTAGCAAGATGTCTTGGTCTTCTGCAGTTAGAACACAATGTCAATCCTCTCTTCAAATTTATTCAGATCAGATCTTCTTTCTTCTAGTCGTTCCCTAGTTTTCAAACTAAGACAAAATCTATCAAACATACCTAGATTCATACTTCCGAAGAAAAATTTTCCACTTATCTTACCTTTATCAGAGCACAAATCTTTAAGGTTTTACCTCTTTTCTTCAGATCAGACTTCTCTTCTTAGCACAGAGCTTCACAACTCAAGTAGGATAGTGCACACTACAACAACAGATCTACGCACATATATTTTTCTTTTCTTTAGTTCCCAACAATCACAGTTTCAGGTCCCGACAACAGAACCATTTGTTGGCAGAGGGGAAGACCCAGGGTTCAACGCTTCAAAAACTCACCAACAAAACCCTAACTACCGTTTAGGAACCAAATATCAATATAGCATAGAAAAACCTCAGAATAAGTACTCAACGCCTTGAAAAAGAGAGAATTTCAGATAATAAGCCTCTTCAAGGGGGAAACCTTCTTTTACCCCACATAAATGTTCAAGTACAAGATGATTCCAAATGAAAATGTCTCCTTGGTATATATAGGAGACTATGAGGTATAATTACAACTAATGGCCTAAAGATGACATACATAGAATAAAATTACTAATGTAATATGCCCCAATTAAGGGGTAATGAGCCAATATTTAGGACTTAACATGCCCCTCCCCTTGAGATAAGTGTTGTCTGCAACGCTTGAGTAACTCTTGATGCTTCTGTATAAAATACTCATCTTCCCAAGAGGAATCTTCAACCGATAGTTTCCTCCATTTAATGAGATACTCTGAAATGGATCTATTCCTCAGCTGGAGAATTCTTGTGTTAGTGATGGCTTTAGGCTCCAATATAATTTTTCCTTCCTCATCAAGTTATGGAAATATAGTTTGAACTGGGATCTTGTCACCTATAACCTTCTTTAAGCATGAAACATGGAAAACTGGGTGTACTCGTGAAGATGCAGGCAACTCCAATTTGTATGCCATAGTACCAATATTTTGCAACACCTTA
>JASDQU010103361.1:159621-175317 GCA_032191745.1 Picea mariana | reverse complement strand
TTCTTTAAGCATGAAACATGGAAAACTGGGTGTACTCGTGAAGATGCAGGCAACTCCAATTTGTATGCCATAGTACCAATATTTTGCAACACCTTATAAGGGCCATAGTACTTTGGTGATAATTTATTATCCTTCTTGGCTTTCTTGAGGGACATCTATTTGTATGGTTGTAGTCTTAAAAACACAAAATCCCCTACTTCAAAACTTCTTTCACTACGATGTCGATCTGGTTGTTGTTTCATGCAATTCTATTTCATGGTCAGGTTGTCCTTTAAGATTTGGAGAACTTGTTGTTGATGCTCAATGTGAGATTCCACTTCTTGAACCTTATATTTTTATTTTAGAGAAGAAGTGATGGAAGGAGGGTTGTAATATCCCTCAGTCGAACCCAATTGTAAATGTAATATAAGTGTACTTAAGCTAGTTGACATCATTTTGTAATGCACTCCATATGGCATAGTGCGCGCATGAACTGCGTAGTAAAACAATGTAGTATGCACATTCCCGAATACCATGCGCAATAACTAAAGTGCGTGCAGCATGGACAACAATGAGCCTCGTGTATATGATATGTGTTATAGGCTGGTGAGCCAGTTATTATAAGTTGAGATGCTTATGTTTTGGTATTAGGATAGAACGCCTAGATGTTAAAGGCCAATGCGCCTATTTTGTACATGATTCATGATTAATATAAAATACATCGTTGCGCATAGATCGACCACGATAAAAGAGATGGGGGACTGAAATTCACCATTTAGGGAAAGGGAGGGCCAAACGTCAAGGGAATATTATATCAATATTTCCTAAAGCAAAAGGTATGGATAATTATTTTAACCTATGTTATAAAGTTGGGGACAAGTGGACCAAAGTAACTTCCGATATGACAAGTGTCAAGTTGGGGACATGCATTCATATCGTGGGGGGGGACTTAGCTCATTTGGTCACTTTCATGGGGATTTTTACCAGCAGTTTGGATCATCATTCTCACCATCCCTTTCACGAGGAGTTTCACAGTGATTCCTTCCTTCACTTAGTTATCCAATCAATGATTCCATGACCATTTTCACTCACACAGTCCATTATCCTTGAGACATCCATTTCTCCATTTCTGAGCATGTTCCCATAGCCTTTTCCAGTTGGTGTACCTGGTTAGCTTGGAGTGGGATTCAAGAAGCGGGTTGTCAATCTCGTGAGAATTGCTAGGGATTGATTCCCAAAGGTGCTAAACTGCAGCTACATCGCTCTGAGAATTCCGGTCTGGCCTATTGCTGAAGCCCTAGAAGAGAAGTGGGGCAGTCAAGGGACTGTTGAGAAGAGAAGGGGCACACTTCCTTGGGTGGGATAGGCATGTGGGAAATGAGAGGTTGTAGGCTGTTAGTTGAGTAAGTGCTTGAGACAGAGTCTTTCTTGTTGTCCATGAGCCTTAGCATGGTTAGGAACCCTTTACCCGGGTGGAGTTCAGTCCCAGCTCCGGGGTGACCCACTGTTGAGAGTGATGAACAATGTAGTCTAAGGATGGGAGGTTCATGGACGGTCTGTACACAATTGGTGACAATATTTCCAAGATAAGTACCAATCGTATGATAAAATGATATGTTGCATTGTTATTTACGTTCTTGTGTTATGGTTTATCATATATGTGATTATAATTGCCTGTATGTCTATGGGTATTTACTTGTATATGTTGCATATATGTGGTTACTTTTATTTCAGTATAAATTTGTATATTACAGAATGTAATGGTTCATTTATGTTTATATATAACACTTCCACAAGAGTGTTGTATGTACATGTTTAAGTTGCATGCAGTTTTAAGAGAAAATTTATGTGGCATAGCTCAGTTGAGTAATGGGTATGTTATCGTATGTTCCGCAGTAAGAGAACGAAAGTGTTCCCTAGAGTAGCATGGAAGGCCTGTATAAGGTTGGGGATGTTACCAACTGGTGTCAAATCATGAGAGATTTCTCTGGAGTGGAGTCCCCCGGCCTGCGGGTGGCCGGGGGAATGTTACAAATTGGTATCAGAGCTTCAGTTCAACACTAAGCCTGGATGGACTAGAGGGGTTCAGTTGAAGCGAATATTCACAGAAGAGTAACTTCAAAGTGACCAAAATTCAAGTCACGGAGCATCCATGGAAAATGTTTGTGTGCTGGCGCACGCGGTAAATTTTGGCACCTCGCGGAAAACGTTGGCGTGCAAGTGTGCACAATAAATTGTGGTGCCCAACGAAAGATTATTATGTTCAAATGCACACATTGGATTTAGACTTGCGCAGTGAGCATGCACATAGTAATGTGCACATGGGGTGTGCAAGTATTACTTAACACATAGGAGTTTTGTTGGTACACGCATAGTATGAGTATAAGTTGTCTCGCGACAGTGTGTTCAATGGTCCACGCAGATAATTGTGCGTGATGGAACATGTTGAACTTGACATGGTGCAATGCATAGGGAGAAATTCATATGGAATATCGGTGAGCGATACCAAAACTGTGCGCAGTGGATATTGGCACACAACRCAAAAAGTAGCGCACGCAAGTTGTTGACACAACGGAAAAGAAATACATAGTGGATATAGGTGCGCAGAAAAGCATTTTACCTTGTGATGTTGCTATGAACGATAAATATAAATGTACAGGTCGAAGTTTAGTGCAYGCAAAGTCACTTTAAAGGCGATGAGTCTGAGTTTAAATTGCATAATATTAGAAGAGAAAGAAACACACAACCACATTGAAGCATTAATGAAAAAGAATTTTGAGTTTTAGATTTCCTCCGATTTAGATAGATGACAGTGAAATATAAGCTTACAAGAAAAGCATACTATAAAATAAAACAAGATTCATAACACCACCAGATAGAATTTAGTAATAAACATTCTAAAATCCACTTTTGTATTTATATAATCATATTAATCACAAAATTACAAAAGGGGGATGACAACAGTTACCCTGTTGTAAAAAGGGTCATTTAAGAACATGCCTATCATCTCTGGTACTCCATACTCCACTACCAGTTGTTCAAAAATTCAGTGAAATATGCTTAATCTTAGTTGAATACTCACTTTAGCTTAGCGATCTCCTCCTTTAAAGAATCTAACCAGACCAGTTGATTCTCTCTGACACTTTTGGTTGCCTCAGCAGTGGATTCCTCCTTCCTCTGCCGCTTTCTTCTTTTCTTCTTAGAGTTTGGCCTGTTGATGACTAAATTATTCATAGTGGGATTCAGACTGACTTCCAACTGCGAGTGTATAGCCGGATCTATGTGGAATTTAGTTTATGAATGTGCGCAAGGAACCTTTCCTCCTTATTCACAGGAAAGTCTAGCATGTTGCCCGAATAACCAGTCTCACTCGATTTAGCCTTGTCCATGTATCCTAGGTTGTGGATACCGAAATGATTTTACAGAAAGAAGAAATTCGAACATCTTGGAGATTACTTCGGTTATGGATATGCAGATACCTTCATACTTGAGGATTGGTAGTTATAGAATTCCAATTATGAAGTGCAGACGGATTACATACAAGAGCGTTGGGTTGCCATGCTCGACTAATCTATTTCGAATGATTAGATTTTTAGTTCATTACATGGCGGTGTTCAGCTGACGTCACATGGCTATGAAGTATCGAATGAGTGAAGCAGGGTGATCTGACTAGCTGTCGCCCGCTTCACGAGTGGTGGATTTGACATGTTGAGACACGTGATACTGCATCTTGGTGAAAGTGGTTTTGACAAACCACCTTCTTGCACAGATGTATCTATGAAGGCACTGCATGTCTGTGATTTCAAGACTTGGGTCTTATCTAGAATTGTCATGGTGATAACACCAGGAAATGGTGCATATTCTCATGAATTATTGAATTGTTAGCCTGATAAGTTTCGATGGATGAACGTTTTGCAGAATTAACAACAACTAGATAAGATCAGAGCAATGAGGAGTCCATAGGAATGGAAGAAGAACAGGGGAATTACAGTCGGGAAGATGAGAGTAGATGGGTGGATGTCCATTTGGGCATTAAAGGAATGAACTCCAACGGACATGGAGAAGAAAGGAATGAAAAACATGAATATGGTTGAGACCATTAAGAATTTGCAGAAGGATGTCCAAATCCGTAAAGCTGATAATGAAAGGCTTATGAAAGACAAAGAGCAACAGGATGACTTCAACATGAAGTTATTGGAGGGCTTGAACGGAATAGAAAATAAATTGGTTAAGGAGAGTGGCTCAAGTAAATCTGGGAGTTACAAGCCTTTGGAGGAGAAAAGAAAAGAAAAAAAGTGTTAGTAGACATCACAATCATTCCCCAAGGCATTACAATAAGAGAGAAGGAAACAACTCAAGTCTATCCCCTGTTAGAAGGTATAAGAGATCTGGGGTGGATGAGTTGCGAGGAGAAATGAACAAAATCAAACCTCCTACATTTGATGGTGAGCACAAGAAGGATGAAGATGCAGAAACATGGTTGTTGGGCATGAAAAAGTATTTTCAATTGCATAATTATTCTTCTCATGCAGAAGGTAGAATTGTTATGTATCAACTCAAAGGAAAAGCCTCCATGTGGTGGGATCAAATTGTGCAGGTGCAACACATTGAAGAGAAAAGTGTTACTCGGAGGGAATTCAAGAAGTATTTTGAGAAGAAGTACTTGACTAAGAGATACTATGACAAGAAAATGAAAGAGTTATTTGAACTCAAGCTTGGAAGTATGACCATAGATGAATATGAGAGAAGGTTTCTGGAAATTCTGAAGTATGTCTCGTTCATCAAGGATAAGACAGTCAAAATTCAAAGGTATTTGAGTGGATTTCCATCATTCAGCAGTGACAAAATACATTATGATGATCCCAAGACATTAGAAGAGACCATAAGGTGAGCTAAATGCATATATTATCAACAGAAGGCAAGGCCATCTTTCCAAAAGGATTGGGAAGACAATAAGAAATTCAAGATGGATCAGAGGAAGAAGGGAGCTAAGCCACGATTCTTCAGAAATAATCCACAAGGACAAAAAATGCCTAAAGAACCCAGAACGATTGACACAGGGATTCAAGGGCCAAAGAAACCACCTATGCAATGTTGGGGTTGTAAAGGAGACCATAGGTTCAAAGATTGTCCTCACAAAGGTGAAGAATGAAGGGTTGTTAACAATGTACAACAAGCTGAAATAGTGGAGGACATGGGTAGATATGTGCCAAGAATTTATGCAGCCCTGGACAACAAGAAAGCAGAGTATCAATCCCACATGATTGAAGTGGAAGGTATGATCAACAACCAAACCATTACTATTTTAATTGATTCAGGAGCTATTCATAGTTATATAGACCCTAAGATGGTGGGAAGTTTGCAATTGCCAAGAAGCAAGCATGGGAAATCCTGGTTGGTGCAACTGGATACAAGAGCCAGAAGAAAAGTTAATGAGATGTATAAGTCATGCCTCATAGACATGAATGGACTGAACACCAAGGTGGATTTAAACATCTTGCCTTTAGGTTCCTATGACATTCTAATTGGGATGGATTGGTTGGACCAACATCACACTCTCTTAAACTATCACAACAAAGTATTTACTTGCCTAGATGAGAAAGGGAAACTAAGGAAAGTACAGGGAATTCCCAGGGAAATAATCATTAGAGAAATTTCAGCATTGCAGCTAAAGAAATGTTACAGAAAAGGGTGTCAATTTATGGAAGCTCATTTGGCAGAGACACCTAGAGATAAGGTGCCAAATTTGGAAGATTATGAAGTCCTGGAAGATTTTGAAGATGTGTTCAAGGACGTACCCGGACTACCCCAAAGGAGAGACATTGATTTCTCTATAAATTTAATTTCTAGAGCAACACCAATATCAAAGACTCCTTACAGAATGAGTACACCAGAATTGAAGGAATTGCAAATGCAGCTTGAAGAAATTCTAAAGAAGGGGTATATATGCCCAAGTGTGTCACCTTGGGGTTCCCCAGTCTTGTTTGTGAGAAATAAAGATGGAACACTAAGATTGTGCATTGACTTCAGACAGTTGAATAAAGTGACTGTTAAGAACAAGTATCCTCTGCCAAGGATTGATGACCTTTTTGATCAATTGAAGGATGCAAAGATATTTTCAAAGATAGATCTCAGATCAGGATACCATCAAGTAAGGATTAAAAAAGAAGAGGTCAACAAGACCGCCTTTAGGACAAGGTATGGTCATTATGAGTTCACAGTGGTGCCATTTGGGTTGTCTAATGCACCAATTGTTTTCATGTGCTTAATGAATGGTGTTTTCCGAGAGTATTTGGACAAGTTTGTCATTGTATTTTTAGATGACATTATTATATATTCCAAGTCAGAGGAAGAGAATGAACATCATTTGAGGATGGTTTTGCAAGTATTAAGGGAACATCAGTTGTATGCCAAATTGAGAAAGTGCTCATTTTATCAGAAATAGATTCATTATTTGGGGCATATTATTTCAAAGGATGGGATAGTAGTGGATCCTGAGAAGATAGAGGCTATTAGAGAATGGTCAGCACTGAAGAATGTGATAGAGGTGAGATCATTCATGGGTCTTGCAGGCTACTACAAAATATTTATTGAAGTATTCTCAAAGATTGCACACCCAATCAATTCTTTGCAAAGAAAGGGAGTGAAGTTTCAGTGGACATTGGATTGAGAGGAGAGTTTCCAACACTTGAAACAATTATTTACAAGTTCTCCAATATTAAGGATCATAGACCCAGTTGAAGACTTCATCATATGCACCGATGCATGTAATGAAGGACTTGGTGGAGTTGTTAGTCAAAATGGGTTTGTTATATGTTATGAATGAAGGAAGTTGAAGGATCATGAAAGAAACTATGCCACTCATGATTTGGAGTTGACAGCCATAGTGTATGCCTTGAGGAAATGGAGACACTACCTCATGGGAAAGAGGTTTGAGCTAAGAATAGACCACAATGGTATGAAATATTTATTTGATCAACCAAATCTAAATTCTAGGCAAAGAAGATGGTTAGAATTTCTAAGCGAATATGACTTTTTTATAAAACATATCAAGGGGAAAGAGAATAAAGTGGTTGATGCACTCAGCAGAAGGGTGGATGAATTACATGCTACAACTACTATCATGTATCAGACTGATATTAAAAGAAAAATTCTAGAGAATGCAAATGCAGATCCGTAATACTGAGAATTGGTAGCAATTCTATAGCAGGGTAAGATGTCGCAAAAGGTGGATAATTATAATTTGGGAATAGATGGAATACTATTGCGCAAGAACAAAATTTTTGTTCCAAATTTCCAGGACTTAAAACGTATGATTTTGCATGAAATGCATAATGCTCCTTATGCAGGGCACCCTGGATATCAGAAAACCATGGAAGCAATGAAGAGCCATTACTTTTGGCCAGGTATGAAGAGAGATATCGCTGAGTACATCGCTAGATGTATGGAATGCCATAAAGTTAAAGCTGATAATAGGAACCCAGCAGGGTTGCTGCAACCTTTACCCATTCCTGAATGGAAGTGGGAAGTGGTGACAATGGATTTTATTATGACATTGCCTAGAATAGGAAAGCTGCATGATTTGATCATGGTGGTGGTGGAAAAGATTATGAAAGCTGCCCATTTTATTCCACTGAAAACTACTCACAAGGCAGCAGATGTTGCTGATATTTTTATGAAGGAAGTGGCACGATTGCATAGAATTCCTAAAACAATTGTGTCTGACAAAGACCTGAAAGTCACCTCGAACTTTGGAAAGGATTGTTCAAAGGATTCAAAACGAATCTGAACTTTAGTACAACTTATCATCCTGAGTCTGATGGACAAACAAAGAGGGTGAACAGAGTGATAGAAGATATACTGAGAATGTATGTGATGGAAAAACCATCGAAATGGGAAGACTACCTACACATGGTAGAATCCGCTTATAATAATGGGTATCAGGCATCATTGAAGATGAACCCATTTGAAGCACTTTACGGTAGAAATTGCAATACTCCAGTAAGTTGGGATAATTCAACTAATAGGACAGTAGTTGGGCCAGAGTTTCTCAAGAAGATGGAGGACCAAATGATAAAACTTAAGAAGAATTTAAAAGCTTCCCAAGATAGACAGAAAAATTATGCCGATAAGAATAGAACCCACATATAATTCAAAGTGGGTGATCATGTCTTCCTGAAAGTAAAAGCTAGCAGGATTTCCCTGAAGCTGGGAAGCTGTGCCAAGTTGGTAGCCAGATTTTGTGGGCCATTTGAAATCCTAGATATGATTGGTCCAGTTGCTTATATGATTGCATTGCCTGCATCTATGTCTGTTCATAATGTCTTCCATGTATCATTGCTAAAGAAATATATACATGATGCTAATCATGTTATTGACTGGAATGTGATTCAAGTGGAGCAAGAAGGCGCTTTTCAAGTGCATCCGATGCGTGTTTTGGACCGGAAAGTCAAGAAACTCCAGAACCGAGCCATAGGGCTTGTAAAGGTTCAATGGACCTGGTACAGTCCCGAGGATGCTACTTGGGAGCATGAGGATGCAATGCGGACATAATACCCACATCTTTTTGAAGATTTTTGAAAATTATGTTGTATATGGGTGTATGATGCACTGAGAATAGTGCATAAATAAGGGGAGGGGATTGTAATATCCCTCGGCCAAACCCAATTGTAAATTTAATATAAGTGTACTTAAGCTGGTGAGTTGTTTTGACAACATTTTGTAATGCACTCCATATGGCATAGTGCACACATGAACTGCGCAGTAAAACGATGTAGTATGCACATTCCCAGATACTGCGTGCAATAACTAAAGTGCATGCAGTATGGAGGACAACAAGCCTCGTGTATATGATACATGTTATAGGTTGGTGAGCCAGTTATTATAAGTTGAGATGTTTATGTTTAGTATTAGGCCAGAATGCCTAGATGTTAAATGCCAATGTGCCTATTTTGTACATGACTCATGATTAATATAAAATACATCGTTGCGCGCAGACTTCCCATGATAAAAGAGATGGGGGACTGAACTTCACCAGTTAGGGAAAGGGAGGGCCAAAAGTCAAGGGAATATTATATCAATATTTCCTAAAGCATAAAGTATGGATAATTATTTTATCCTAAGTTCTAAAGTTGGGAACAAGTGGACCAAAGTAACTTCCGATATGACAAGTGTCAAGTTGGGGACATGCATTCATATAGTGGGGGGGGGGACTTAGCTCATTTGGTCACTTTCACGGGGATTTTTACCAGCATGTTGGACCATCATTCTCACCATCCCTTTCATGAAGAGTTTCACAATGATTCCTTCCTTCACTCAGTTATCCAGTCAATGATTCCATGACCATTTTCACTCACACAGTCCGTTATCCTTGAGACATCCATTTCTCCATTTCTGAGCCTGTTCACATAGCCTTTTCTGGTTGGTGTACCTAGTTAGCTTGGAGAGGGATTGATGAAGCAGTTTTTCAGGCCCGTGAGCAATTCTCCGAGTGTGAGAATTGCTAGGGATTGATTCCCGAAGGTGCTAAATTGCAGCTACAACACTCTGAGACTTTTTGTCCGGCCTGTTACTGAAGCCCTAGAAGGGGCACACTTCCTTGGGTGGGACAGGTATGTGGGGAATGATAGGTTGTAGGCTTTTAGTTGAGTGAGTGCCTAAGACAGAGTCTTTCCTATTGTCCATGAGCCTTAGCCTAGTTAGGTACCCTTTACCTAGGTGGAGTTCAGTCCCAGCTCAAGGGTGACTCACTGTTGAGAGTGATGAATAGTGTAGTCTAAGGATGGGAGGTTTGTGGACGGTCTATACGTAGTTGGTGACAATATTTCCAATATAAGTACCAATTGTATGATAAAATGATATGTTGCATTGTTATTTACATGCTTATGTTACAGTTTATCATATATGTGATTATAACTGCCTGTATGTCTATGGGTATTTACTTGTATATGTTGCATATCTGTGGTTATTGTTATTTTAGTATAAAGTCTTAAATTACATAATGTAATGGTTCATTTATGTTTATATGTAAAGCTTCCACAAGAGTGTTGTATGTACATGTTTAAGTTGCATGCAGTTTTAGGAGAAAATTTATGTGGCATAGCTCAGTTGATTACTGGGTATGTTACCGTATGTTTCGCAGTAAGAGAACGAAATAATTCCCTAGAGTAGTATGGCCCAACCTATATAAGTCTAGGGATTTTACCAACTGGTGTCAGAGCATGAGAGATTACTCTGGAGTGGCGTCCCCCGGCCTCCAGGTTGCCAGGGGAACGTTACAAATTGGTATCATAGCTTTAGTTCAACACTGAGCCTCGATGGGCCAGAGGAGTTCAGTTGAAGTGAATAGCCACAGAAGAGTAACTTCGAAGTGACCAAAATTCAAGTCACAAAGTGTACATGGAAAATGTTGGTGTGCTAGCGCACACGGTAAATTTTGGCACCGCGTGGAAAACGTTGGCGTGCAAGTGTGCATGGTAAATTGTGGCATCACATGGAAGATTATTATGTACAGATGCACGTGTTGAATTTAGCCTTGCGCAGCGAGAATGCACATAGTAATGTGCACATGGGGTGTGCAAGTATTACTTAACACATAGGAGTTTTGTTGGTATGTGCATAGTATGAGTATAAGTTGTCTCACGACAGTGTGTTCAATGGTTCATGCAGATGATTGTGTACAATGGAACATGTTGAACTTGACATGGTGGAATGCATAGGGTGGAATGCATATGGAGTATCGGTGCGCGATACCAAAACTGTGCGCAGTGGATATTGGCGCACAACGCAAAAAGTAGCACGCACAAATTGTCGGTGCGAGGAAAAAGAAATACATAGTGGATATAGGTGCACAAAAAAATGTTTTACCTTGTGATGTTGATATGCACGATAAATATAAATGTACAGGTCAAATTTTAGTGCACGCGAAGTCACTTGGAAGGTGATGAGTCTGAGTTTAAATTGCATAATATTAGAAGAAAAAGAAACACACAACCACAATGAAGCATTAATTAAAAAGAATTCTGAGTTTAATATTTCCTCCGATTTAGACAGATGATAGTGAAATATAAGCTTACAAGAAAATAATACTATAAAAGAAAACAAGATTCATAACACCACCAAATAGAATTTCGTAATAAACAGTCTAAAATCCTCTTTTGTATTTATAGAATCATATTAATCACAAAAATCACAAAAGGGGGATGACAACAGTTAGCCTGTTGTAAAAAGGGTCGTTTAAGAATAGGCCTATCATCTCTGGTACTCCTTACTCCGCTACCAGCTTTTCAAAGGGTTGCTGAAATATGCTTAATCTTAGTTGATTACTCACTTCATATTAGAAATCTCCTCCTTTAAAGAATCTAACCAGACCGGTTGATTCTCTCCGACACTTTCGGTCGCCTCAGCCATGGATTCCTCCTTCCTCTGTCGCTTTCTCCTTTTATTCTTAGCAGATTTCCTATTGATGACTAAATCCTTCATAGTGGGATTCAGCCTGACTTCCAACCACAAGTCTATAGTCGATTTTGTGTGGAATTTAGTTGCTAGAATGTGCGCAAGGACCCTTTCCTCCTTATTCGCAGGAAAGTCTAGCATGTTTCCCGAATAACCAGTCTCACTCGATTTATCCTTGTCCATGTATCTCAGTTTGTGGATATTGAAATGCTTTTACAGAAAGCAGAAAGTCGAACAGTTTGGAGATTACTTCGATTATGGATAATAAGATACCTTCATACTTGAGGATTGGTAGTTATAGAATTCGAATTATGAAGTGCAGACGGATTACGTACAAGAGCGTTGGGTTGCCATGCTCAATTAATCCATTTCGAATGATTATCTTTTGAGTTCATTACATGGCGGCATTCAGCTAATGTCACATGGCTGTGAAGTACCGAACAAGTGAAGCCGGGTGATCTAACTAGCCATCGCCCACTCCATGAGTGGTGGATTTGACATGTTGAGACTCGTGATACCACGTCTTAGCGAAAGTGGTTTTATCAAACCACTTTATTGCATAGATGTATCTCTGAAGGCACTACGCATCTGTGTTTTCAAGACTTGGGTCTTATCTAGAATTTTCATGGTGATAACACTAGGAAATCAAGAGAGATAATTCTGATGTATTTGTTGAACCAAAATGGTGCATATTTTCATGGATTATTGAATTGTTAGCCTAATAAGTTTCGATGGTTGCACGTTTTGTAGAATTAACAACAACTAGATAAGATCAGATCAGTGCAGAGTCCATAAGAATGGAGGAAGCACAGGGGAATTATAGTCAGCAATATGAGAGCAGAGTTGTGGATGTCCATTTGGGCATTGAAGAAATGAACTCCAATAGACATGGAGAAGAAAGTAATGAATAACATGAATATGGCTGAGACCATTAAGAATTTGAAGAAGGATGTCCAAAGCCATAAAGATGATAATGAAAGGCTTATGAAAGCCAAAGAGCAGCAGGATGAATTCAACATGAAGTTATTGGAGGGATTGAATGAAATAGAAAAGAAATTGGTTAAGCAGAGTGGCTCAAGTAAATCTAGGAGTCACAAGAATTCGGAGGAGAAAAGAATAGAAAAAAGTGTTAGTAGACATCACCATCATTCCCCAAGGCATTCCAATAAGAGAGAAGGCAACAACTCAAGTCTATCCCTTTTTAGAAGGTATAAGAGATCTGGGGTGGATGAGTTGCGAGGAGAAATGAACAAAATCAAACCTCCCACATTTGATGGTGAGAACAAGAAGGATGAAGATGCAGAAACATGGTTGTTGGGCATGAAAAAGTATTTTCAATTGCATAATTATTCTTATCATGCAGAAGGTAGAATTGCTATCTATCAACTCAAAGGAAAATCCTCCATGTGGTGGGATCAAATTGTGCAGGTGCAGCACATTGAATACAAGTGGACCAAAGTAACTTCCGATATGACAAGTGTCAAGTTGGGGACATGCATTCATATCATGGGTGGGGGACTTAGCTCATTTGGTCACTTTCAAGGGGATTTTAACCAGTAGTTTGGACCATCATTCTCACCATCCCTTTCATGAGGAGTTTCACAGTGATTCCTTCCTTCACTCAGTTATCTAGTCAATGATTCCATGACCATTTTCACTCACACAGTCTGTTATCCTTGAGACATCCATTTCTCCATTTTTTAGCCTATTCCCATAGCCTTTTCTGGTTGGTGTACCTGGTTATCTTGGAGCGATATTGAAGAAGGGAGTTTTCAGGACCATGAGAAATTCTCTGAGAACAAGAATTGTTGGGGATTGATTCCCAAAGGTGCTAAATTGTAGCTACAATGCTCTAAGACTTCCAGTCCGACCTGTTGCTAAAGCCCTAGAAGGGAAGTGGGGCAGATGAGGGACTATTGAGTAGAGAAGAGGCACACTTCATTGGGTGGGATAGGCATGTGGGGAATGAGAGGCTGTAGGCTGTTGGTTGAGTGAGCACCTGAGACGGAGTCTTTCCTGTTTTCCATGAGCCTTAGCCTAGTTAGGAACCCTTTACTTGGGTGGAGTTCAGTCCCAGCTCGAGGTTGAATCACTGTTGAGAGTGATGAACAGTGTAGTCTAAGGCTGGGAGGTTTGTGGACATTCTGTACACAGTTGGTGACAATATTTACAAGATAAGTACCAATCATATGATAAAATGATATGTTGCATTGTTATTTACGGGCTTATGTTACGGTTTATCATATATGTGATTATAATTGTCTATATGTCTATGGGTATTTACTTGTATATGTTGCATATCTGTGGTTACTTTTATTTCAGTATAAATTCGTATATTACAGAATGTAATGGGTCATTTATGTTTATATGTAAATCTTCTACAAGAGTGTCATATGTACATGTTTAAGTTGCATGCAATTTTAAGAGAAAATTTATGTGGCATAGCTTAGTTGATTACTGGGTATGTTACCATATGTTCCGCAGTAAGAGAACGAAAGCATTCCCTAGAGTAGCATGGCATGGAATGTATAAGGTTGGGGATGTTACCAACTAGTGTCAAAGCATGCGATATTTCTCTGGAGTGGCGTCCCTTGGCCTGCGGGTGGCTGGGGGAATGTTACAAGGGTGGTATCCAGAGAGTGCCATAAATGGTGTCATTTTTGTTGCAGTATGAAAGGAAGTGCTATACCACCATTCTGCTAAGGGTAACCATTTGAACCATTGTGTTTGTTTATCAGAGACAAAGCAGTGAAGGTAGCCTTCCAAACTTTTGTTCACTATCTCGATTTGTCCATCAGATTGAGGATGATAGGATGAGCTATGAGCCAATTGAGTACCCAAACAACAAAATAATTATGTCCAAAAATGTAAAGTGAAGATGGGATCTCTGTCACTTACAATAATCTTTGGGTTGCCATGTAGCTTTCGAACTGTCTCCATGAATGCGATTCCATCTGTATTGGCTTTCAAGGGATGAGAGAGTGCACAAATGTGTGTGTACTTGGTCAGTCTATTAACAATCACCATGATGACACTCTTTCCTTAAGACTTCGGTAACCCTATGATGAAATCCATGGAAACCTCCTCCTAGCGCTGACTTGGCACTAGTACATATTGTAAAAATTTCGACGTTTTATTTGCGGCGTTATGGACAAAATTGTCCATATTGTCACAAAATAGAGGAAATTTATAAAAAAATAAATTCATGTTGCTCGATAACGTCGCTCTTTCCACGTTGACGTCTCTCTTTCCACGCTAACGTCAGTCTTGCCATGTTAACGTCGCTCTTGCCATGTTTTCCACTGGAATGTATCTCTTGCCACGTTTTCCACTGGAACATCTCTCTTGCCACGTTTGTGAAGATGTATGTCTCTCTTGTCACGTTAACGTCGGTCTTGCCACGTTAATGTCGCTCTTGCCACGTTTTCCACTAGAACGTCACTCTTGCCACATTTGTGAAAATGTATGTCGTAATTGCGACATTTTGGAAACTAGGTTTTCCCCCAACGATCACCTTAGTATGTTCACCAAGTCAAAATACCAACGGTCACTTAGGACTTTTTTATGCTGGAATTGCGATTGTACAAAATCTATAAATATGTTGCATTTGACGGATGTTGCGACAAGTTTTCTATAATAACGACGCTTCAAAAAGGGTTTGCGGGTCTTCTCGGAAAACAAAAAATAGATATTTGTTTCAGTATAAGTCTGTGGGGAAGAATGTCAGAAAACATTAGAGCTGGGAAAATAATTAAAGAGGGTGAAAAGGGTGACGATAAATGTTATTGCCCTTGCAAAAATTGTTGTATTAGACATCCCGAAAGAGTTTTAATAGCAACAACTACAAAACATTGTAGAAAATATGGGCACATGGATGGGGGATCAAATGAATATCATCCGATGGTATATACATTCATTATCTGTTTTAATATTTATTATATTCTCAAATTTTATAATGTTTTATACTTGCACTAATTTTTCATGATTGTTTGTAATTATAAAGTTAGATTTGCCCCCTGACTTTATGTAGAAAGCACCAAGTAGTAGTAGAAATGATGTTGTAGTACAAGATGAAGAACGTGAAGCAAATAATGAAGATCAAGTTAATGATTCCGTGGAAGTAGATGACAATAATAACATAGTTCAAGTTGATCAGACAAATCAAATGATTCAAGACTTATTCGGTCATCCAGATGAGGATCATGGGGACAGTAGTGATGGTATTTATGATGAACCTTTGATTGAAAAGGAAAATAAACGACT